>PVKE010022172.1:0-25745 GCA_004027555.1 Craseonycteris thonglongyai
TTCTGGGCCTGAAGGACCAGCAGGGAGCAGAAGGCATGTCGTGCTGGGGACAGGGGTAGGCCTGTAGGAAATCTCAAGGCCACCGCCTATGGCTGGGCTGCCTGAGGCATGCAGGCAAAGCTCTTGGGGTCATTTCACAGCCCACTGAGGTCTCTGTGGGGACATGGGGGAGGGGCTGAGGGAGGAGGGCTCGGCGGCACCTCAGCTGGCTCTCCCTGCAGGGGCCGGCCAGGATGTGGGCCGAAGCTGCATCCTGGTCTCCATTGCCGGCAAGAACGTCATGCTGGATTGTGGGATGCACATGGGCTTCAATGATGACGTGAGTCCCATGGGCCGGCTGCCTAGAGGTGCCCGCGGGTCTGAGGAGGGCTCCTCCCCCAGCCCAATCCTTGTCCAGGACCCTGACAGAGTGTCCAAGACTCAGGGTCAAGCCCTGACCCATGGATTAGGGCAGCCTGGGCAGGTGGGTCTGGGGTCGCTGCATGGGGGGCAGTCTGGACAGACGGGCTCCTGGGCTTCTGCAGGGCTGTGCTCAGTTTTGAGTTTCAGCATTTGACCCCCTCTGATCTCAGCCTGTGAGCAGCCTCCCGGCTTCGGGTGGCGGTGTCCAGCTGGCCCTGGACACCCAGGCAGCCCGCCGCGTCCTGATGTTTGCTCTTGGCTCCTCAGAGGCGCTTCCCCGACTTCTCGTACATCACCCGGAACGGCCGGCTGACCGACTTCCTGGACTGCGTGATCATCAGGTGGGCCCACCGGCTGCTGGCCGTGGGGTGTTGCAGTCCTGGGCTGTCCATGGTGGCCCCCAGGGCTGGCCCTCCCTGCCCCTGGATGCTTCCCTGGAGACGGCGGCGGCGTCTTCGTGTGTGGTCAGAGGGGCCCCGTCTCAGGCACCCCGTGCTCAGCGGTCCTAAGGCTCCTGTGGTCTCTCACTTCTTGGCCCAGGTCATCCCCACGCGTCTGCCTCATCTGTGGCCAGGCGTCTTTCCAGGCCCCATCCAGCACTGTCCCACCGGCACAGGTGACAACCACCGAGGTGGTGACCCTAGCACATTGCCCCCTTAGCTGCTCTGTTTCTTGAAGGCACGTGTCACCACCTGATACACATCTTAACTATGTATTTGCCTGTTGCTAAGTGAGGTGCACAGACTGAGCTCCCCACTGTGTTCATCCTTCATTCCAGTGCTTAGAACTCACGCCCAAGAGGCACTCTGGATGGGTGGGTGGGTGGGTGGTTGGATGGGAGAGGAGGTGGGCAGGAGGACTGATGAGTCTAGAGCTGTGTGCACTGGCTGTGGGATGGGGGCTGGGTGGGGCGCAATGGCCGGCTGACCGGGTTGCTCCCCCAGCCACTTCCACCTGGACCACTGCGGGGCGCTCCCGTACTTCAGCGAGATGGTGGGCTATGACGGGCCCATCTACATGACCCACCCCACCCAGGCCATCTGCCCCATCCTGCTAGAGGACTACCGCAAGATCGCTGTGGACAAGAAGGGCGAGGCCAACTTCTTCACCTCGCAGATGATCAAGGACTGCATGAAGAAGGTGGTGGCTGTCCGCCTCCACCAGACTGTTCAGGTCCGCCATGATGGGGCCCTAGGGGCCTCCAGATTCAGCATGGGGGCAGGGGCTGCCACTGCTCACCCAGCTGGGCCTCAGTGTACGGAGAGGGACAGGCTCGGGCTGGGCCTCTTGGATCTGCAGCCCTGTATCTTTCATCAGCGTCTCCAGGGCTGCCCCTGCCTGTTATTTTCCTGCAGCCTAGGGCTCTGGGCAACCGAGTGTCAGCTCTTCTCACTTTCTGGGCTTCGTGCTGGGTGTTCCATTCTGTATATTTCACTCAGTTCATTCTTTTTGGTTACACACGAGGGCTGTCAAGAAAAAAGCCAGCCATTGTCAGTATAACGAGAGCTGTTACTTCGCTGGGTTGGTTACTTTCCAGACAACCCTTGTACAGTGTGCTGGTAAATTCATCCATCGAATTCTTAATTTGGTTTATTATTATTTTTGTCTTTAGAATTTCCACTTTTTTAAATAGTTTCTGGTTTTTTGCTAACATTCTTCACCCCGTTTTTCATCTCTTTGAACATATTAATCACAGTCCTTTTAAAGTCTGTGTCTGGACCCACAGGGCCCTTACGTCTGCTTCTGCAGGGTGGCTTGTTTCCATCCTCTTGTCCCTTCTTTTGTTTGGTTGCTTTTGGTTGAAAGCTGATGTGTATGAAAAATAGGAAGAAAGGAAAGGTTTGGAATGATGTCACTTCCTCTTGCCCATTGCCGCCACACCTCCACCTCCCTGCCCCGAGTTGCCCTCCCCACTGGCTGGCCGCCTGGCACAGCCCACATGCCCAAGCTCAGTCCTCTCCTCTGCAGGTGGATGAGGAGCTGGAGATCAAGGCTTACTATGCAGGCCACGTGCTGGGGGCAGCCATGTTCCAGATCAGGGTCGGCTCGGAGTCTGTGGTCTACACGGTCAGTGGGAGCACTTGGGGCACCGGCCAGGCGGCCTGAATGGGGCAGGGGCACAGGCTCCTCCCCTAACGCTGCTTCTTCTGCCAGGGCGATTACAACATGACCCCGGACCGGCATCTGGGGTAAGTCGGCTGCTCTGCTGGTTTCATCTTGTGTAATGCCCGCCCCCACCAAGTGCATTAACCTCAGGGATGTGCTGGGGGCCTGAGCAGTCAGCGTGGCAGGGTCCCCACATGTCCCCCATGGGGGGCAGAGCCTGCCTTCCTGTCTCCCATCGGGAGCTGCCAGGGCCTGTGCAGAGGTGGTGGCTGCGGGCTGGAGGGCCCTGGCTGAGGGTGGGGCTGGGACCCACTTCGCTGCTCCCACCTGTGGCGTGTGGACTGTACAGCCCTGGCCGTGTCCATCTCGTAGAGCTGCCTGGATCGACAAGTGCCGCCCCAACCTGCTCATCACAGAGTCCACGTACGCCACGACCATTCGCGACTCCAAGCGCTGCCGGGAGCGAGACTTCCTGAAGAAGGTGCACGAGACCGTGGAGCGCGGCGGGAAGGTGGGTGGCCGTGGCCACGGGAGGATAGCCTGCTCAGCGCTGGGAAGGAAGCTCCCGTGACCCCTCCTCCCACCCGAGGGGCACCTGTTTGCCCTCACGTCTCGGGTCCCAACGGAGGGCTGGCCAGAGGGTCCAGCAGGGTCACTTGTGGATAGCGGGTGGCTGGGAGCAGGGCCGGGGCAGAAGGTGGGTGGGGCCTCCGTGGACACGGCCTGGAGCTGCCTGAGGAGGGGGCCGGCCCCAGGGAGACCCCGCTGGCCCACCGTGCTCAGACGTGGGCTTGGACGGGGTGGGGGCAGCGTGGTCAGGGGCTTCCACCCAGGCCCCCCGCCCTCTGCAGGTGCTGATCCCTGTGTTTGCACTGGGCCGTGCGCAAGAGCTCTGCATCCTGCTGGAGACGTTCTGGTAGGTGCCGGCGGCTCGGCCTCCGGGGCCGGGGTGTTGTCTGTGAGTGGACCTCTCTCCACACCGTGGGCCACGAGGTCCTGCCATGTCCAGCCCGGATAGGCCTCCACCCAGCCCCAGGAAGGGCCCTGGCAGCTCAAGGTCGGGGGGCCTGATGGGGGGGGGCTGCCCAAGCCTGGGGGGCACCGCCTCCCTGCACTGAGCCCTCCACCCGGTCAGGAGGAGGCCGGGGATGGGGGACAGCGAGCCGGGTCTGGTCCGAGCACCCCGCCCGCCCCGCCTGCAGGGAGCGCATGAACCTGAAGGCCCCCATCTACTTCTCCACGGGCCTCACGGAGAAGGCGAACCACTACTACAAGCTCTTCATCACCTGGACCAACCAGAAGATCCGCAAGACCTTCGTCCAGAGGAACATGTTCGAGTTCAAGCACATCAAGGCCTTCGACCGAGCCTTTGCCGACAACCCTGGGCCGATGGTGAGGCCTGGCTGGCGGGTGTGCCAGGGTCCCGGCCTGGGGGTCTCCCGGGACAGGGTACTGCAGCTGAGGGGTGGGGCCTGGGCTGGGCTCCTGGGTGGGCGAGGGTGGGTGGCCCTGAGTGCCCCCTCCCCCGGCCACCCTGCAGGTCGTGTTTGCGACGCCCGGCATGCTGCACGCTGGCCAGTCCCTGCAGATCTTCCGGAAGTGGGCCGGGAACGAGAAGAACATGGTGAGGGCTGTGGGCCCCGGCGGCTCCCTGGAGGGCCTGTGGGGTGGGGGACACTGTTGGGGGCTCAGGACCCTGGGGCCCAGCATCCCACCCAGGCAGCCCAGGCACTCAGGGTGGCTGCCTGTCCACCCGTGGCCAGGCTTCAGGTCAGAAAGCAGAGCCGTGGGGTGGGGGCATCCCGAGGGGAAGCCCTGGAGCCACGCAGGGGCCACAGCTCTGCCCCTTTGTCCCTGAAGGTCATCATGCCCGGCTACTGCGTGCAGGGCACCGTGGGCCACAAGATCCTCAGCGGGCAGCGCAAGCTGGAGATGGAGGGGCGGCAGCTGGTGAGCGCCCCCCCCCCACGCCCCGACCCCCCATGCCCTGCAGGCCCCCAGTGCTGCGCACTCCCCCAGTGCCCCCCCAGCGCCACGCACCCCCCCCCCAGCGCCCAGCGCCGCGCACCCCTTGGTGGGTGGTGACCGCCCGCACGCTGTGACCTGCAGCTGGAGATCAAGATGCAGGTGGAGTACATGTCGTTCAGCGCGCACGCAGACGCCAAGGGCATCATGCAGCTGGTGGGCCAGGCGGAGCCCGAGAGCGTCCTGCTGGTGCACGGGGAGGCCAAGAAGATGGAGTTCCTCAAGCAGAAGATCGAGCAGGAGTTCCGTGGGTGCCGGGGCGGCGGGCGGGACCGGAGGGGGGGGGCGGCGGGGGGCGGGCGGGGGACCAGGGGGGGAGGTGCGGAGGGACCAGCAGGGCGGGGCCCACTGAGGCCGCCTCTGTTCCCCGGCCCAGGGGTCAATTGCTACATGCCGGCCAATGGCGAGACGGTGACGCTGCCCACGAGCCCCAGCATCCCCGTGGGCATCTCGCTGGGGCTGCTGAAGCGGGAGATGGCGCAGGGTATGCAGGAAGGGCGCCGGGCTGGGTGGGGCTGGCAGGAGGGGCCTGGGGCTGGTGCGGTGGCCACGCCCCGCGGACCACTCTGATCCCCGCCCCCTGCCCTGCAGGGCTGCTCCCTGATGCCAAGAAGCCGCGGCTGCTGCACGGCACCCTGATCATGAAGGACAATGTGAGTGCGCGGCGTGAGCGTGCAGGTGGGCCCGGGGCAGGGGGCTGCCGCGCTCCCTGACCCGCTCCTGCCCCGCAGAACTTCCGGCTCGTGTCCTCAGAGCAGGCCCTCAAGGAGCTGGGCCTGGCCGAGCACCAGCTGCGCTTCACCTGCCGCGTGCACCTGCACGACACGCGCAAGGAGCAGGAGACGGCCATGCGCGTCTACAGCCACCTGAAGAGGTGGGTGCGCGCTGGGGTCCGGGCCGGGGGCGGGCGGGCGCGCGCTGGGGTCCGGTCTGACCGCGCCTCCCCGCAGCGTCCTCAAGCACCACTGCGTGCAGCACCTTCCCGACGGCTCCGTGACGGTGGAGTCCATCCTTGTCCAGGCCGCCGCCCACTCGGAGGACCCGGGCACCAAGGTGCTGCTGGTCTCCTGGACCTACCAGGTACGCGCAGGACCCCGGACGGGTCGCCCGGGCCGTCGAGGGGCGGGGCTGGGGGCGGGGCTGCAGCGCCGCTATCGTGCGTGTCGTGCGTGGCAGGATGAAGAGCTGGGGAGCTACCTCACGGCGCTGCTGAAGAAGGGGCTGCCGCCGGCCCCGGGCACAGGCAGCTGACGGCCGGGAGGCTGCCCGGCCCTTTCACCGCTGGAGGGACCTGGGCTTCCGCGCCGGGTTTTCCCTCCGGATGCGGAGCCTGTGGCCACAGCCCGCGTCCTGGTGACACGACCTCAGTGCCACGTCTCTGCCAAGTGGCCGTTTTTAACTGAAGAAATAAACAGCCCTGGCGACTTTTTCACATTTTATTTCTCCTTCTGGGCCCAGGGCGTTAACTCCCAGCATGAACGGAAACAAGGGTGTGCTCTGTGTTCACACCTCTCTCCTCCACCCGCCCCTGCGGCTGCCGGGGCCCCCGGGGGTGGGGACGCGTGGGGAGGGGGCAGCCTGGTGCTCCTGGCCGGGCCCCCGGGGTCGCCTGTGCCTTCAGTGCCGGGACCCCACAGAGCACTTAGCTTTGGGGGCCGCTGGAGGCAGGACCTGTGGACAGATGTCAGTCAGCTTGGGGGCAGGGGTTCAATGTCGGGGCTGGGGGCCCCCCTCAGCCCCCCTCCCCCCAGGGGCCACGTCAGGAGGGGCCGGGGCTCTGGGGGCAACAGGCAGCTCACCCCAGGGCGCCCGCCTGAGGTCTTCCGGGCGACCCCGTGGGGCTTCCCTGGGCGCAGGCCGGGGTCCCGGCAGCTACGATGACAGCTGTGGGGGTACTGCCGGCCAGAGCCCCTCCAGCAAGGACCCCAGGTCAGCTCCTCTTACCGAGGCCCCCGTAGAGCACCGACTTCAGGAACAAGCCATGGGCTGGGGCCACGCGCGTCTGGTGCTTGCCCAGGGGGTCCCGGCTTTCCAGAATCTTCTTCACCTCCACGGGAGGCAGGGCGCCCAGCCCCACGGCCACCAGGATCGCTGTCATCCGACGTACCTGCGACCCCAGGCTGAGGCTGCCACGGTGGCCCGAGCCTCGTCCCCACTCCCGGGCGGTCCCAGGACAGAACCCACCTGTCTGTACAGGAAGGACTTGCTCTCAAACTCCAGGGTCCAGAACCGCAACCTAATGGCACAGGCGCCTGTGATGTCTGGGCCGCAGGGCAGCTCCAGCCCAGTGTGGGCCCCGGAGAGGGGAGTGGGCTGCGCAGTGCAGGGGGGGAAAGGCTGCTTCCCCCTCTTCCACCCCACGCGCCTCCCCTGAGCGCCGGCCCGAGGGGAAGCGTGAGGACGGGGACGGTCCCAGCTGGGGCGGCTGAGGGCCGTGCAGCTAGTTCATCTGCTGGAGACCCAGGCCTCTGGCCGGGGCTCCTTCCCAGCGGAACCTTCAGTGTCTGCGCAGAGCCACCCGCTAGGCAGCGAGCCCTGGGACACATGCGGCGTTCCCTGCCCGGCTCCCCAGCCCGGTTCATGGGCGCCCCTCGACTGCCCAGCACGCTCCCAACAGCTGCCTGGGGAGCCCCGTGCAGCCCAGGCCTCACCTGCTCTCCTGAGGGAGGACGAAGGGGCTGCCGGGGCCAGGGGACACCGCGGCGCGGCGCAGCGTGCGCACGGGGCTGGTGGACGGGCTGCCGGCCGACTGGAAGGCGCTGAAATCGTGTGTCCCCACGAGGTGGCGGGCGGCCTCCTGCATGGCAGCCACGTCCAGGTCGCTGCAGGGAGCCAGGCGGGGGGTCAGCGGGAGGCGGCCGGCCAGGCGGGGCGTGTGGCACCCACACCCCGGGCACTCACTCGGCCCGCAGCGCCCAGCAGCGGTTCCGCTCGAACACGGGCAGCTGGCCGGGCGGGGGGCCGCCGGTGGCCAGGCGGTACAGGTAGGTCCTGGAGGTGGCCGCGTGGCGGGCGTGGAAGTCACCGGGCACACGGAAGGCCTGCAGGACCCTGGGGGAGCAAGGCCGGCGCCCAGAGGAATGACCCCCAGTGGCCCCACCGCACACGGCGACCGCGGCCCATCGGTGCGTGTCCCCCAGGCGCCGTGGCCCCTGAAAGCCCTTTCCGCCCGCGCGGGACGGGGCGCACCTGATGGCGGGGTGCGCCAGGTGCCTGTTGAGCGCCTGGGTCAGGACCTCGGGCGGGAAGGGCGGCTGGCCCGGGGGGCGCTGCACGTCCAGATGCGCGGCGTTGCTCAGGGCGTGCACCCCCGCATCCGTGCGGCTGGAGATGACGAACTTGGCCGGCAGCGCCGAGTGCAGCCTCTCCGCGGCCTCCTGCGGGGACAACCGCCGGGGGCCTGCACCGGGGCCCGCGAGCACCGCTCCCCGGGCTCCCGCGGGCGCCTCCCCGGGCTCACACCCCGGCGTCCCGGGCGACCGCCCGCGGAGCTCACCTCCAGGTAGTTCTGGACCCCGACGGCGCGCTGGGCGCCCCTGACGGCGGCGACCCCGCTGTGGGCACAGGTGGGCGCCGGTCAGAGGCCGGGCCGGAGGCGCGAGTCCCGCTCCCCATCGGGCGCCCGCTGCCCTCGGGGTCCAGCTCCGGTGCTGCCCGCGGCGCCGGGGTGCACGGGCCGGGGAGGCCCGGAGGACGTACTTAAAGTCGGTGCCCAAGTACTGGAAATACACGAGGTAGCGCGCGCGCACCGAGCCCGCGGCCGGGCCCGAGCCCATGGCGGGGCGGCACCGGGCGGACCAAGGGGGCCACACGTGGGCCCCGCGTGCGCGCGCAGCCGGGCCACGCCCTCGGCCGCTTCTGCGCCTGCGCGTCTGCGTTCGCCCCGCCCCCCGCCCTTGAGAGAGGCGGAGTCCGACTTAGGGAGCGGGTGCAAAGTGCCGGCCGCCGCGGAGGGCGTGGGCACGACCCGGGGTGTCCCGGGGAGACGCTCCCACAACCGCACACGCCCGCGCGCGTGTCCTCGCGGAGCGTGTCCGCCCGCCGCGGGCCGGCCCAGCGTGTGTGTGCAGACGCCCCGAGTTGCGCAACGGCCGGACCGGACCGCTCCCACCCGGCTCGCGAAGCCTCACGGTTGTTGCCCCGACCCGGAGCGGCCCGGGGACGACAGTGCGCGGGGACACCGGAGAGCCCGGGCCGGAGCGGCCGCAAGGAGGAGCGTTTGGCGACGCCCCCCGGCGCTGACAGCGGGTGGCGGGCGCTGCGCACTTTGGCGACGCCCCCCGGCGCTGACAGGCGGGGCGGGGCAGCTGCGTACGTTGGCCACGCCCCCCGGTACTGACAGGCGGGCGGCGCGCGCGGCGCACGTTGGCCACGCCCCCCGGCGCTGACAGGCGGGCGGCGCGCGCGGCGCACGTTGGCCACGCCTCCCGGCGCTGACAGGCGGGCGGCGCGCGCGGCGCACGTTGGCCACGCCCCCCGGCGCTGACAGGCGGGGCGGGGCAGCTGCGCGGCCGCCGCGTTCTCGGGCGGGCGGGCGGACGAGCGGGCCTGACGGGCCGACGATGCCGCTCGGGCCGCCGCCGTCCTCGTGCCAGTGAGCGCCGCGCCCGCCGCAGCCATGACCGTGGAGTTCGAGGAGTGCATCAAGGACTCGCCGCGCTTCAGGTGCGCCCGCGGGGCGCGCCCTTTGTGGGCACCGGGGCCGCCGCCCCCTCGGGGCGCCCGCGCGAGGGGAGCGGGGCGCGGGCGTCGGGGCCGCCCCGGTGCCCGGCGCGGAGGACGGTGTCGCACACAAGCCCGCAGCGGCCCCGGGGGCCGAGGGGCCGGAACAAAAGGGGCCCCCGGGGCCGGTCCCCTCGCGGGCCGGGCGCGCGCGCGGGGCGTGTCGCCTCCGTGGACGTGTCGCCGCCTTCGCGCGGGGCGGAGGCCCCGGCCCCGGGCCCGCAAGCCCCGCTCGGGCCGGGCTGGTGGGCGGTTCCGCCCCGGGCGCGGGTTCGCGGTGTAACGGGGCGCGGGTGTGCGTGGGGGGCGGGGGGCGCGTGTGCCGACGGGCGCGCGCACGCGTGTCCCTGTGTCACCTCTTAGCGGGGACCCACACACGCGCGTACCGTGTCTGTCACACTCATGTGCGCGCGACACGGCTTGTTCTGGGTGGCCCGGCACCCGGTGCACACACACGTCTCTGCACATGTGTGTGTGCACATCCGAGGACCGTGCCTCTGCACACGTGCGCTGGGTCACGCGTGTGTGTGCGTGTGCGGGGGCTCTGGGCTGTGCCAACAGGGAGTCCGTGTGCGGGTGTGTCTGTGCTCTGCCCCCCACCCCAGGTCCCTGGAGCTGGCTCCCTTGCACACCCGTCTCACAGGGGGGGCCCCCTTGCACACCCATCTCACAGGGGTGCCGGCCCCCTTGCACATCCGTCTCACAGGGGCGTCAGCAGCAAAGGGCTGGGAGGCTGGGGCGGAGGGGTCTGCAGGGTGGCCCCAGGCCCTGGCAGAGGGGTGGGGGGTGGTCCCCTGTGTCCTGTTGCTAACTGTTGAGGGAGGGGCGTGAGCAGCTCAGGGCCCCCCACCCCTGCCCGCCGACCTGCAGGACCCAGGAAGTGGGGGGCGGTGTAGCCAGGGCTGCTGGGGGAGCCCGGTCCCAGCTGAGGCCCCGTCTTCTTGTCCTGGCTCCTCCTCCCCTTGTGACGGGTGCAGACCCCCCTTGCTGGTCAGATTGGGGGTGCCCACACCCCCATTCACATCCAGGCCTTCCTTCCCACCCCGAGGTGGGTGTGGTGGCTTTGCCATCCTTCCTCTGGCCAGAAAGGGCTGCCCTGTGGAGGTGCCCGTCCTCGCCCGGGGAGGGGCTGAGTGGATGCACCAGGCCCTGGGCCACAGAACCTGCACTCTGGGTTTTGGGGTTGGACTAAGATGTAGTGGGGGCTTTGAGGTCCCCCCGGGGTCCCCCTGTCCACTCAAGCTCTCAGGTGCAGCGGAGGATGTCACTGGGCTTCCTGGCAGCGGCCAGGGCGGGGCCGGGCGGGAGGATGTGGTCAGTGACGTGGGGACATGTGGCCTCACCCCTGGGAAGGGGGACCAAGCCTGTGTGTTCTTGGCCTGGGGAGCGCGTGTGGCTTGGGGGGGGTCCAGACGCTTCTAGACAGGCCTGGGGCCTCCGCCCACCCTTGTCCTGGGTGCCCCCTCCCCTGGGTGGGGCCTCAGGCACTGAGTCATGGTTCTGGGTGGGGGTAGCTGGCCGCTCCCGCCTCCCCACCCTCCACGCTGCCCAGGGAGTCCTGGAGGCCGGCAGCCTGCTGCGCTTGGGGCTGGGGAGGGGACAGCTGGCCCACCCGGGACCCCCGCCCGGGCAGGCGCCCAGGACTCCGGGGGCCACTCTCCACACGGCTGCTCAGGGCTCGCAGGGCAGCCGAGGGTCTGGGCCCGTGTCTCCCTCTGCAGCGTCCTCTCCTGGGTGGGTGGTCCTTCCCTGCCCTGGGACCCTCCGAGGGGGAGGGGAGAGGCTCCAGCCCTGGGGTCCCAGCCTCCAGCACTCAGCTGCGCCTGGGGGGTCCCCCAGTCTAAGCCAAGTCCCCAGGGCCCTGAGGAAGGGTTGGGGGCTACTCAGAGGAGCCCCTGCCTTTCCTGCCAGGGTGGCTGGTGGGGACCTCACAGGGTCCCCAGCTCCTAATGGAGATCACGCTGAGCTACACCCCAAGTGAGAGACTAGCTCCCCCCACACACACCTGGGAAACCTGGGGATGTGCCCCTACCCCTGCCCGCCTCCCTGGGCCTGACCCCACCCAGGACCTGTGCCTGGAGGCCTGCCTGTTGCCCCTGGTCTGCACCCCATTCCCCTTGTCCCTTGTCCCCAGGAGGCCAGACAGGCCCAGCTCACCAGCTGAGCGGGTTGGGGGGGCACCGGGATCCTGGCCTGATTTCCCCGTTTCCTGTTCCTAGAGCAGGGGGGGTCACGTGCCTGATCCATCTGCCTCAGCCTTCCCTGGTGATGTCATGTGTTAACTCTTCCCTCCTCGAGGCCGCCCATTGTCACACTGCTCGGGGCGTGGGCTCCTCCTGGGCCTGACCCACCCCTCTCTGTGTAGGGACGGTGCCCTCCTTGCTTTGAGGTGGGGGGCGTCTCGGTCTCACGGTGGGTGGGGGGACCGGTGGCTCTGGCTGCGACAAGTTTGCTCCAGGGGCTGCAGGTGGCAGGGTGGGGTGTGGGGTCCAGTTGGGGGCTGGGGTCAGCTCTGGGCACTGGAGAGAGGCAGGGCTGGGCAGGGGCACGTCTGGCGGACCCGGTGCTGTGTGTGCACCTGTCCAGGGCTCCAGCTCCTCTCTGTCCTCAGGGGCTTGTCTGACCTTCCCTACCAGGGGCGGCCAGACCCCGGGGGCAGGGGGCGTCACCTCCCACAGGGCCTCCGTCTGCCTGGGGTGGTGGGTGCTGGGCTGCTGTGGAGTCAGCTGGGCCTGGGACCCTGTGCTGCCCCTCCTTCCGGGGCTGCCGCCTCTCCCAGCCTCCATATCCTGGCCCACCTGAGGGGCACAGGGCAGTGGCAGGTGGGCCGTCAGCCACGCGACCCCTTCCCACTGTAGACCCCTTGGGAGACCCCCAGGGGAGGTGGACATGCTGGGTCAGGGCTGCCGCAGGCTGACCTCTGGCCGCCTGGTCCCTGTTGCAGAGCCACCATCGATGAGGTGGAAACAGATGTGGTGGAGATAGAGGTCAAACTGGACAAGGTGAGGCCGGGTGCAGGGGGCTGAGCCCAGGGGCCGGGTGCAGGGGCCAGGATGCAGGGGCTGGGTGCAGGGGCCGAGTGCAGGGGGCTGAGCCCAGGGGCCGGGTGCAGGGGCTGAGCCCAGGGGCCGGGTGCAGGGGCCAGGGTGCAGGGGCTGAGCCCAGGGGCCGAGTGCAGGGGGCTGAGCCCAGGGGCCGAGTGCAGGGGGCTGAGCCCAGGGGCCGGGTGCAGGGGCCAGGGTACCCATGTCCAGCGTCGTGCTGTCCTGCTGCCAGCTAGCTGTGTGCGTGTGTGTACACGTGTGCAGCGTGTGGGCATGCAGCTGGGCCTGCCACGCCTGCCCTGGGTCTCCCCTGGGGAGGGCTTGCTGAGTGCCCTCCAGCCATGTCCTCGAGGTAGGGGGCAGCTGCTGAGTGACTGGGGTGGAGGGGGTGGAAGGGGAGGCAGCGTCCCTGAGCCCTCACTGGGCAGGACCACATGCCCACCCCCCAGCCTGGGGCCCTCTGCAGGGCTCACCTGTGCTGCTCCCGCCTCCTCTGCAGCCCAGGTAGCGCCCTGTGGGCGGGGCTGGTGGGTGGGCAGGGGCTGCAGTGTCCTGGGCATGAAGGAGCCTTCCGGCCGCCATGGCGCCCCCGCGGGGAGGGGGGCGGGCACGGGCCGGCCCCGCAAATGCTGCTCCCTATCCTGTGTGCAGCTGGTCAAACTGTGCAGCGGCATGATCGAGGCCGGCAAGGCCTACGTCACGACCAACAGGCTCTTCGTGAGTGGCGTTCGGGACCTGTCTCAGCAATGCCAGGGTGACACCGTCGTCTTGGTGAGAGGACAGCTGCCCTCTCATCGGGGGTGGGCGCCCTCACGGGTGCCCCGGCCCTGGGAGCAGGGGTGGCCCTGTGTCCTGCGGCTGGGGAGGTGCTGCCCAGCGGGCGCCCGGTGGTCCCATCTGAGTGAGGGGTGTCCCCACCCCGTTCCCTCCCCAGGAATGTCTGCAGCGGTTTGGAGACAGCCTGCAGGAGATGGTCAACTACCACATGGTGAGCCCCGGCTGGGGCGGGTGTGCAAGGGCCGGTCCGTTGTCAGCCCAGGCCCCGCCCAGCCCTGGCTGCTCAGGGCTGGCCCCCCGGGAAGCTGGGCTGGCTGGCAGGGCGGGTTTTGGGAACACCACGCTTCAGACTGAGGGGTGGGGGGACATTGTGAGGGACTCTGGTGTGTCCCTGCCACTGAGGGCCGGCGGTGGGGAGGGCGGGGGGTGGGGCAGCACAACCCAGGGCTGAGCACAGTGGGGTCTCAGGGTGGGAGAGGCCTTGGAGGTTCATCCAGGCCCCCCTGCATCCCGCAATCTGGGGTCTCCAGAAGCATCTTCCAGGCTGACCTCACGGCTACTCGATGGGTCTGGCTGCACGGAACTCGGCCTGAGGGGCACGTGGGTGGTGGGATGGTGGCTTGGGAACAGGAGCCGGAGACTAAACAGGGACCCCACCCCCCGCAGGGGAAGTTCAGAAATAAACCAGCTCAGAACGGCTCATCCTGCCTATCTGTCTGTCTGCTTCCAAATAGGGTCCAGCCCTCTTCCCACAGGGTGGGTGGCCCTGCTGGTGCTGTGTCCCCCCCAGCTCCCCAGGAAGGCCCTGCTGCAGAGCTCTGGTCACCCTCAGGGGGGCCACCGGGTGCCCTGTGTGGGCTGTGTGGGGTCAGGCTGGAGGAGGGGCCGTCTGGGACAGCCTTGGCCTCTCGTCTGTCCCAAGACCAGGAGGGGAGCCGGGCAGGTGGTCACAGCTGCCGCCTCTGAGTGCCCACTCAGTCCTGGGGGCTGCACCCACTGCCCTGGACCCTCCAGGGTGCTCTGTGGGGGTGACAGGCCGGGGCCTGGGCAGGGCCACAGGGGCCATCCCTGGTTCTCAGCCGGTGGGGGGCAGAGGCCTGGCCTCTGGGGCCCTGTGGGGACAGTTGAGAGCCAGCCCCGTTCTCACTTGGCCCCAGATCCTGTTTGACCAAGCGCAGAGGTCCGTGAGGCAGCAGCTTCACAACTTCGTCAAAGAGTGAGTGTCCCCAAGGCCCTGGGAGGCCCAGGGAGCCGGGGGCGGGGTGCACGCCACACGCATGCTGGAGTGGGGGGCAGACGCGGCTCTGCTTGGCCTGGGGGGGCCTAGGTGTCCTCAGGCTCTGGGTGGGGGCTTGGCAAGGGCGGGGGTCTCAGCTCGGCGCCTGTGTGTGCGCTTGGGGTGCCTAGGGGACCCCCCGAGTGGAGATGTCGTGTTGAAGTTGGGTACACGAGTCTGGAGTCTGGGATGAGGCTGGACTGGACCAGGTTCTGGGGCCTGGAGGGCCCGTGGGATGGCTGCCGGCAGGGAGGCGAGGATAGCGCGGGGGCCCTGCCCAGGAGCCTGCGAGGGGCTGGGAGCAGAGGGCTGGAGACTCATCCCCCGACCGCCTGCGCCCCCTGAGCAGGGACGTGCGCAAGTTCAAGGAGACCAAGAAGCAGTTTGACAAAGTGCGGGAGGACCTGGAGCTGTCGCTGGTGAGGAACGCCCAGGCCCCGCGGCACCGGCCCCACGAGGTGGAGGAGGCCACCGGGGCCCTGACGCTGACCCGCAAGTGCTTCCGCCACCTGGCGCTGGACTACGTGCTCCAGGTCAGCCACTGGGCACCAACCGGTGGGGCCCGCGGTGGGCGGGGCCCGTGGTGGGCGGGCCGCACGGTGGCCTGAGGTGTTCCTACCCAGGGACAGTGCTGGGGTCAGGAGAGGTGCCTCTGGATCCAGATAACCTGCCATGTCAGATCTGGGAAAGGGACATAGTGAGGGAGGCAAAGTCCCAGGGGTGGGGGTGGGACCCGCCAGGGGCTGCAGGGTCGGAGTCCTGGAGACCTTGCTCAGGGAGGACTTGGAGCCGGGGTGAGGGACCCCTTTGCCCCCGGGAGGGACCCAGCGGCGACCACTGTGGGAGGAGGGGGCTGGCATCCGTGCAGGGAGCAGAAGACGAGTGCGGGGCCCCAGGGGACCACAAGCAGTGCGAGCACACCCCAGGGCAGGGTGCCCTCCCCGGGCCCTGACACCCTCCACCTGCTCCCCCTCCCCTGGCAGATCAACGTCCTCCAGGCCAAGAAGAAGTTCGAGATCCTGGATTCTGTGAGTGGTGGGCGGGGCTGCCCTCGAGCGCGCACGCTCCTGCGGCGGGTGTGCTGGGCCCTGGCCTCACCTGTGCCCACCTGCAGATGCTGTCCTTTATGCACGCCCAGTACAGCTTCTTCCAGCAGGGTTACAGCCTGCTGCACCAGCTGGACCCCTACATGAAGAAGCTGGCGGCCGAGGTGAGCCTGCCCGGAGGGGTGGGGCCTGGGCTCCGGAAGGCCTGGGGGAGGGCCGTCCCTTTACCTTCCCGGGGCTCCCCGCAGCTGGACCAGCTGGTGATCGACTCAGCAGTGGAGAAGCGGGAGATGGAGCACAGGCACGCTGCCATCCAGCAGCGGGTGAGGCCTTGCAGCCGTGACCTCCCTGCATGGGGCTGGGACCCCAGGAGGCCGCCCCTCCCCTCCTCCAAATCGCTGACCTGGGAGGCCCATCTACACATATGCACGCTCCGCCCCTTCCCCCAGGCCCGCCCACCCTGCGGGGGTCCCCATGGTTAGGGTCCCAACACGGCGCAGGAGGGGTGGTCCTGCTATCACTTAGAGGCCAGGGCTGCAGGGGGCAGAGGCCCACCCACCCCTCCAGCACAGGTGCTGGGAATGGAGCTGGGACCTGGGACCTCCTTCTTTCAAGGCCAGCGGTCGCCTCCAGGGCCTCAGTCGCTGGCTCCTACTGGGGCCTCTGCCAGGCAGTTGCCCCACACTGCTGAGCGCAGGGGTGGTTTGCAGGCGGGAGTTGCTATTTCAGGACCCCTGAGCCTGAGGGACGTGGGGCGGAGGGAGGCGGACCTGTCACTCACTGGCGCTCTCTCCCTCCGCCCACCCGCTCCTGCTCCGCCCACCCTGCAGACGCTGCTGCAGGTGAGTGGGCGTCCACCCTGGGGGGGAGGGACTAGGGAGGGGAGGGCCTGGTGGGCGGGGCCTCTGCCCTTTCCCCGCCCCGCGGCGCTTCAGCACCAAGGACACCTCCCACCGGCCTCAGCTCCCAGGCTCCTGTGGGCATCTGGCTGTAAGTGGTGGCTGGCACCAGCGAGCACACGGGCTGAGCCGGGAGGCCTCCCCCGTGGGGGCCGGAGCAGCTGTCCCGTCCTGCCCCCTCCCGGCCAGGGGAGCAGGTGGCTGGGCCTTCTCTCCCACCGCCGCCGGACGCACAGACAACACTGTGTCTCCCAGCCCATGTGAATGGAGCTCTGTCAGGCCCGCCATGCAGGCCCAGCTGGAGACATGAATGGGGAACTGGGGGTGGGGGAGCCTGCTTCCTTCCTGATCCCGGAGCCTGCTGTCTGCCCCCTGGGGAAGGGGGGAGGGCAGGGGTCTTGCTCAGGTCAGGAAGTGGCTGTGAACCGCAGGGCCCGCTTCCACCTTGGCTCTGGGGGAGCCCGGGAGGGCACAGATTCCTCGCAGCTGGGGTGGGCACTCACTGGGGCCTGGCTCCCCCCCCCACCACCAGGACTTCTCCTACGATGAACCCAAAGCAGAGTTTGATGTGGATGCACCCAGCGGTGTGGTGATGGAGGGCTACCTCTTCAAGAGGGCTAGCAATGCCTTCAAGACCTGGAACCGGTGAGGGAGGGCCTTCCCCCCAGGGACAGCAGGGCGGATGGGGGCGCCGGCCCTGCCTGACCCCCCTCTGGCCCATCCCCCTGCCCAGGCGCTGGTTTTCCATCCAGAACAGCCAGCTGGTCTACCAGAAGAAGCTGAAGGTGCGCTCAGGGGACCCCTCCCTCACCTGGGCCCTGGAGTAGGCTGGCCAGTGGGATTCAGACAGGGCTGAGGGCACCATTGGGCCCCGGAGCATGAGTGGTCAGGGGCAGGGAGCACTGGGGTCTCAGACAGTCGGTGTCTCTAGTGGTGGGTGGTCAGGGCTGGGAGCTGAGCACGAGGCCCGGGGTGCCACTTGCAGGATGTGCTGACCGTGGTCGTGGACGACCTCCGCTTGTGCTCGGTGAAGCCGTGTGAGGACATTGAGCGGAGGTTCTGCTTTGAGGTCGTATCGCCCACCAAGTGAGGAGGCCCCGCCCTGGAGGGGTTGGGGAGGGAGCCCCTGCCTGCCCAGCCTGATGGAGCCCTCCCTGCAGGAGCTGCATGCTACAGGCCGACTCAGAGAAGCTGCGTCAGGCCTGGGTCCAAGCCGTGCAAGCCAGCATCGCCTCCGCCTACCGGGAGAGCCCAGACAGCTGCTACAGCGAGGTGTGGCCCGCCCAGCGCCTGGCATGTGTGTGCACACAGCCCCTGCAGGCGACGTGTGACTGCCTTGTGTGCACAAGCATGCAAGTGTGTGCACTGTGTATGGGTGTGCATTGTGTACATGAAATGCACTGTATTGTGTGCGTGCATGGGAGCATGGGTGCGCATTGTGTATGGGTGTGCATGAAGATGCTGTGTGTTGTGTGTGCAGGCATGTGCATTGTGTGCATGTGAGTGCGTTCATTGTGCATGTGAGCACGGATGTGCATTGTGTATGGGTGTGCATTGCATGTACATGAAAGCGCATGTGTGCACGTGAGTGTGTGCATTGTGTAAGCATGTGCATTGTGTGCACATGAGTGCATGCGGGTGCATGTGCACTGTGTGTATGAGCATGTGCATTATGTGTGCGTGCAAGTGCACATGTGTGCATGGGAATGCGTTGTGTATGCACGCACATGAATGCAGCATGTGAGTGTGTGCATGTAAGTGCGCGCACATATGCATGTGCAGGTTTTGCTTCTGGGGTCCTAGCCTGTGATGGCACCTCTCACTGTGGAGGAAGAGGGGGCCTGCTGGGGAAACTGAGGCTGGAGTCCTGGAGGGTTGAGGGCCCCTTGTACCGTCCCCAGAGGCTGGACCGCACGGCGTCCCCGTCCACGAGTAGCATCGACTCCACCACGGACCCCCGGGAGCGCGGTGTCAAGGGCGAGAGCGTGCTGCAACGCATGCAGGGCGTGGCCGGCAACAGCCAGTGTGGCGACTGTGGCCAGCCGGACCCCCGCTGGGCCAGTATCAACCTGGGCGTGCTGCTCTGCATCGAGTGCTCGGGCATCCACAGGTGGGCCCGGCGGGCGGGCGGGCAGGCTCGGCTGGGCCAGTGCCCCCGAGCCCTGCCCCGACTCACCCCTGCCTCCTCACGGTCCAGGAGCCTGGGTGTCCACTGCTCCAAGGTGCGGTCCTTGACGCTGGACTCGTGGGAGCCAGAGCTGCTGAAGGTGTGCGTGTGTGGGGAGGCCGGGGCGGGTCTGCTCGCCGGGGCGTCGGAGCTGCGGCTGAGGCCTGACCCCCCCCTGTTCTGCTAGCTGATGTGTGAGCTTGGGAACAGCACCGTGAACCAGATCTACGAGGCGCAGTGCGAGGGGCCGGGCAGCAGGAAGCCCACGGCCAGCAGCCCCAGGTGAGGCCGGGGCAGCCAGGGCAGGGCCCGGGAGCCCCGGCGGGTGAACGCAGCCTCACGGCCTCCCCTGGTCCAGGCAGGACAAGGAGGCCTGGATCAAGGACAAGTACGTGGAAAGGAAGTTCCTGCGGAAGCTGCCCGCGGCCCCGGCCCGGGAGGCCCCGCGGCGCTGGCGGGCGCAGAGGTGCCAGCGCCCCCACAGCTCCCCGCGCGCCCCGGCCGCGCGCCGCAAGGTCCGGATGGAGCCCGTCCTGCCCTCCGTGGCTGCTCTGTGCTCAGGTGGGCGCGCTGCCGGCGGGCTGCACCCTCAGCTCACGCAGCGGAGCAGGTGTGGGGAGAGGGCGCCGGCCACCCCGACACCCCGGGCGCCCCGCGTGGGCGGCGGGGCTGGGGCGCCGCGTGACTGGCTCCCGGCCTCGCGCAGGCGCTGTGGAGCGCAGGTTCCGCCGGGACTCCCTCTTCTGCCCGGACGAGCTGGACTCGCTCTTCTCCTATTTTGACGCGGGGGCTGCAGCAGCAGGTCCACGCAGTAAGTGCTGCGAGGGCCCCAGCCGCCTGCTGCCCACGCCCCTCCGTCCAGCCAGGGCAGCAGGGCCGGGCCCGGGTCACCTGGAAGTGGGGCGCGTGTGGACCGCCAGGGCCCCTTTGTTGGCGTTCCTAGCAGGAGGAGCTGGGCTGGGGGTCAAGCCGGGCTCAGGCTGGGGTGGTCTCTGGAGGGACTTGGGGGTAACCCGTCCACTGAGTTGGAGGCGGAGGCCATGACCCTCGTGTGCACACGGGAGTGTGTATGTGTGTGTGTGTGCGCGCATGCCGGTGTGTGTGATGGGCACGCGCATGCGTATGTGCTGGTGGCCTGGACAGCTGGGTGCTGGAACCAGCCCGTGGGAGACCCTGTGCACCCCTTTCTCACCGCTCTTGGGGTTGGGGGGCAAAGGTACCAGTGAGGGCTCTTCCCTTGAGGGCTCCCCGCTAATGGTTTATCAGCACCCACCGGCCTGGGGCAGGCAGCGTGGGCGGAGGGCGTGGAGAGCCAAGGATGGGCAGAGCTGAGAGGGGTGACAAGGGTGACTGTGGGCGGCAGAGGGCGCTCCCGCGCCACCCCTGAGCCCGGGGCTCTCCCATGGGGCTGCCTTGGGCTCCAGGATTTGGCAAGGACCCTGTCACTGGACAGTGGCCCCCGGCATGCTCTGGCCACAAGCAGGGCTGCTGCCCACCCCAGTGCAGGCCCACCCGTCCTGCTGGGGCTGCCCTTGGCTCCTCCCAGCTGTGACTTGTCTTCCCCCTTCTTCCCACCCTAGGCAGGGCTCACCTCGGCCTCCTAGTGGGGGCTGGCCCTGCCCCTGGGGACGTCCCCTGGAGGATGGGTGGGGCTCCCACTGCCCCCCAGGGCTCCGGGAGGAGTCAGGCTCGCTCAGGGCCCCCTCTGCCCACGGACCCCGTAGGTCTGAGCAGCGACAGTGGCTTAGGGGGCAGCTCCGACGGCAGCTCGGACATCCCGGCCTTCGGTGCGGGCTCCGTGGTGGACAGTGTCACCGAGGAGCGTGAGTACACACCTCCCACCTCTGCCCAAGCCCCTCCGCCTCCTCCCACCGGGCCGGGTCTCCGCCCCTGACCGCCTGCAACTCCTCTCAGAGGGCGCGGAGTCCGAGGAGTCCAGCGGCGAGGCGGACGGAGAGCCGGAGGCCTGGGGCCTGGCGGACGTGCGCGAGCTGCACCCGGGGCTGCTGGCGCACCGTGCGGCGCGCACCCGCGACCTCCCCGCGCTGGCCGCGGCGCTGGCCCACGGGGCCGAGGTCAACTGGGCAGACGCCGAGGACGAGGGCAAGACGCCACTGGTGCAGGCCGTGCTCGGGGTGAGCGGGGCTGGGCTTGCGCGCAGGTGCCCGCCCTCCCGGCCGGGGGTCGGGCTCTCCCGGGGCCTCCCCCGCTCAGGCTGAACTCCCCGCCTCCCCAGGGCTCCTTGATAGTCTGTGAATTCCTCCTGCAAAACGGGGCGGACGTGAACCAAAGAGACAGCCGGGGCCGCGCGCCCCTGCACCACGCCACGCTCCTGGGCCACACCGGGTGAGTCACGGGAGCTCCGCCCGCCCGCCCGCGGGTGCCCGGGCCCACGGGGCCCGCCCCGACTGCTCCCCTCCACCCCGCAGCCAGGTCTGCCTGTTCCTGAAGCGGGGCGCCGACCAGCACGCCTTGGACCACGAGCAGCAGGACGCTCTGAGCATCGCGATCCAGGAGGCCAACGCAGACATAGTCACACTGTGAGCGCGGCGCCGTGAGGGCGGGGCCCGTGGGGGCGGGGCCTGGGGCGTGAGGGCGGGGCCTGCGGGGCGGGGCCTGGGGCGTGAGGGCGGGGCTTGGGACGTGAGGGCGGGCCTGCGGGGAGGCCAACGCAGACATAGTCACACTGTGAGCGCGGCGCCGTGAGGGCGGGGCCCGTGGGGGCAGGGCCTGGGGGGCGGGGCCTGGGGCGTGAGGGCGGGGCCTGGGGCGTGAGGGCGGGGCCTGCGGGGCGGGGCCTGGGCGTGAGGGCGGGCCTGCAGGGCGGGGCCTGGGGCGTGAGGGCGGGGCCTGGGGCGTGAGGGCGGGCCTGCGGGGAGGCCAACGCAGACATAGTCACACTGTGAGCGCGGCACCGTGAGGGCGGGGCCCGTGGGGGCGGGGCGTGGGGCGTGAGGGCGGGGCCTGCGGGGCGGGGCCTGGACGTGAGGGCGGGGCGTGAGGGCGGGCCTGTGGGGCGGGGCCTGGGGCCCCATGGGGAGGGCTGTGGGCGTGGCCCGTGCGATAGGGCGTGGCATATGGGGGCGTGGTCCCTGTGGGTGTGGCCTGGGCTCCATGGGGAGGGGCTATGGGGCGGGGTCCGTGAAGACGTGGCGCTGTGGGAAGAAACCATGGGCGGGGCCTGGGGGCGCTGTGGGGCGTGGCCCGTGGAGGAGAGATTGTGGGCGGGGCTGTGGGGGGTCCACATGGGGGAGGGGCCTGGCGTGGGAGGTCTTGAGGGCGGGGCCCTGTGGGGGCAGGGTTAGTGGGCGGGGCCCTGTGGGGAGGGGCCTGGGCACGGTGGGGGCGGGATCAGTGGGCGGGGCCCGGGCGGGGCTCTGTGGGGCTGGCGCTCAGGCCTCACTCTGCGCTTCCCCCAGGCTCCGTCTAGCGCGCATGGCCGAGGAGATGCGCGAGGCAGAGGCGCCCCCGGGCCAGCCGGGCCCCTTGGCGGGCAGCAGCCCCACGGAGCTCCAGTACCGCAGGTGCATCCAGGAGTTCATTAGCCTCCACCTGGAAGAGAGCTAGGGCGGGGCGGGCCGGGAAGCGGCGGGACCCCCGCCCTTGCGCCTGCTGCCCTGCCCGGCTGCCTGGCCCGGCTCCCTGGTACCCAGGCGCTCCTCGAGCCCCAGCAGCCTGCTCTGCCCTCCTGGGAGCTGGGCCGGGGGCGGGACGCCAGCACTGAGTCCTCTGAAGCCCCACGTTTCCCCGGAGGTGCTGCGTCGTCTTGCTCCCCACACCCCATGTGGGGCCCTAAGTCTCAGGTGACTCCTCGGGGGCCTGGGTTGCTCATGTCACAAACCACTCTCAAGACTGTCACCTTGTGCCCTCTGTCCCTGGGGCCTGTGTCACCGCATGCCCCCATCCCTGGGGCCCACGTCACCTCATGCCCACACTTTTATTGCCCCAGACACTGACCTGCTAGTTGGGTCCCTCCTATTCACCCCCATAGCCCTCCCGCTAGGCCTCGGGGCTGGTGGCTGGCCACCGGCCCCTTGCGAGGGCAGAAGGGGCAGCCCATCCAGGGAATCAACCCGTGTACCTCACTTAGTGACCCCAGCGTCCCGGCTGGGCTTCTTGGGTGCTGGAGGGGCCCTGGCCTGGGGCCTCAGCCCTGGCTGGACGCAGGCGTCCGGAGGCCGTGTGGCTGGCCACTCAGGCCCCCATGCCGGTGGCCCTAGACCCGTCCCCTGCCTCCTCCAGAGGTACTTGGCCCAGAGCCGGTTCATCAAGGACTTTGGCACTTTGCACGCCTGCGCCTGACGTTTTGTCACAGACCGAGTGGGTTTTCTACAGCCACCTTGTTCTCACGTTATCTTTTTTCTCTGTGGACTCTGGAGAGCCACCTTGACCGGGGCTCTGTCTGCTGCTCGGGGGAGGCCTCTGCAGCTCTGTCCCTCCTCTCCAGCTCGCCCCTGGGGCTGGCTGGGCCCTCAGAGGGGCCCAGGAGCCCCTCAGCTTGCTCCCCAGGGCCCACAATGCCTTCTGCGTTCCCCTCTCCTGGAGCCCTGGGGCAGTGGCTGGGCCTCTCCCCGGCTTGGGTTCTTGGGCGGGCCAAGGCCAGTCCACTGGTCACTATGCAAAGGCTCCCCAGGGAGGCTCCATGGGCAGCAAGGTGGGCACTGACCAGGCCCCCCAAGTCCCTCACCTGCTGGCCATGACCCCTAAAGAGCAGAACTAGCTCCTCCCTCTCTCCCTGCTTGATCTCTGCCCCCACATCCCACCCCAGTGCCTGTGTCAGGTCCTCTTGCCGGGGCCTTAGGCTGGTGGGACCCATGCCCGCTCCAGATCACAGTAATAAACTGCCGCTTGCTCCGCTGCCTGGCATTGGCTTGCCTTCCTGTCTCAGCTGGGGAGGGGGTGTCTCCAGTCCCCTGCCTTCCCTGAGGGGGGCCCTGAGTGGGGCAGCACTAGTGCCCCAAGAGGATTCAGTAAGCCAGAGCCCAGGGGTCTTCGATGAAAACTGGCTCTGACACCCCCAGCCCACGTTCCCCGGGCCCCTCTGTCCTCCGTTGCTCTGGACTGTGGCTCCAGGGAGCAGTAGGGTGGACACCAGCCGGCAGGAATTCTCTGGGCCTGGCCAGGCCCCTAGGCGAGCCCTCGCCCTGCCAGGTGGCCCCATGCCCAGCGTCCTGTCCCCCAGCCCAGAGGTGTCTGTGGTTCCAAGGGGTGTGGAGGTGCAGCCTGAAGTTTTCAGTTCACCCGGGGAAGGACGATGGGGGAGGCGCACCCACGTTCTAGCCACCAGGTGGCATCACAGCTTTTATTACAAAGGTTACCGAGTGCTTCTCGGCCTGACCTGCACTTCCTTCCCTCTGCCCTGAGCTGAGCACACACCTACACACAGGTGTAAGCAGACGTGTTGGCACAGACACTGATGCCAACAGACACTCGTGTGGAGCCACGCCCCTGTGCATGTGTTATGCACAAATACACATGCATGCACTCATGCATACACACACTCATGCATGCTTTCCTGCACTCACACATATACTCGCAAGTATGCACACACAGGCATGCATACATGTGCACACTCACTCCCATGCACACACACACACAGACAGATGCTCAGTCATGCCTGGCACATGGGAATCTGGAGTGGTGGGGACACTCGTCCCTGCACTGGGCAGGGTGGCCGGGCCTATGAGAGGCCCTGAAGTGCTGGGTGCTCTCGTGTCCGCCTGCAGCCCTTGCTGGGGAGGGGACATGGGGCTGCTCCGGCCCAGCCTGAGCAGCCGCGAGAGCCCGCTGCCCACAGCTCCCAGGATCAAGCGAAGTCCAGGCTGGTTCAGGGCACAGGAGTGTTGGGGGACCCCCACTTGGCCTCACTCTTCAGCCGAGAGCCGGGCCAGAGCCCCTGGAAGCCCCGCCAGCTGGGCCCCCGGGCGTCTGAGGACGTGCCTGCCGTCGCTGGGCAACGGGCTGGCCTCTGGCCGGGTGGGGGACTCCCGCCACCGCCTGGCGGGGACCCCTGAGTGCGGCGGAGCCAGCGGCAGCCCAGCAGCAGGCTGAGGGCCACGGCATCCAGAAACAGCTCCAGCAGCTCCAGGACGGAGAGGACCGACGAGCCGAACCACAGGCTCCAGAGGCTGCCCATGGCCGAGAGCAGCTGCGGCACCTGCGGGCACGGCGGGCCGTGAGCGTGTGCGTGGGGCCCTCGAGCTGCGCCCCAGGCCGGCCCGCGGTCCCCGGCCGGCTCACCGAGTAAACGGGCGTCTCGTCCACCGTGCGGTGGTTGAGCTCCTGGTAGAAGATGTTGACCTTGGCCACGTTGCTCCTGGGGGTGCAGCACAGGTGTGGGGGGCTGAGCCCTGGGCCTGCATGCCGGGGGGGCCCCCAGGGCTGAGGCTGGCGGGAGGAGGGGTCCGGGGAGCACCCCTGGAGGAGGAGGGCGGACCTACCTGGGGCTCAAGCTGCCACTGCGGCTCCGGCGGCCCTGCTGGCCCAGCACCGCCAGGATCCAGTCCTGCACGCAGAGGGGTGGCTGTGGCCGCTGGGCGGGCACCCACAGGCTCAGCCGCCCCTGTCCCCGCCCCTCAGGGGACTCACCGCTGACGTGGAGGAAGGCCACTTGGAGGTCCCAGCAGATAGTTTGTATGAAGACTCCCTGGTGGAGGCAGATGCCTGTCACGGCCCGATGGGGTGCCCGGGGCCGTGACCCGGCCCTCCCGCACACGCACACTCACCTGCAGGGCGGGGGGCAGCGGGAGGCGCAGGGAAGCCGGTGCGTCTCCAGGTCTCTGTAGAGGCGGTAGAAGCAGTGGCCTGGGGAGGTGGGGGTCCCAGGTGAGTCCATTAGGAGCGGCCCAGAAGCGGCGCGGGGTGTTCACAGGGCCCCCACCCCGCGGCCCAGCTCCGGGGGCGGCGCGAGCGGGCTCACCCCAGGCCGGGTGCTTGGCGGAGCTGCAGGGCTCGGCGCCCGGTGGCTGGGGGTAGAGGTAGTAGCTGCAGGAGCAGGTCTTCACCATCAGCTGCTGGAAGCAGGAGACCAGGCAGGCCTGGGGGGCACAGCCGGGGACAGCGGGGGCCTGGAGCCGAGGGTCACGGGGGCCGCCATCCCTCCCACGGGACTGGCCTGCCTCCCAGTTCATCACCCTCTGTCCCCAATCGTCCCCCATTCCCCTCCCCCATCTTCCCCTTCAGCCCCCTGCCCCGCTCCCGCACCCCATGCCCCGCCTCACCACATGGCCACGCCCCTGCCACGCCCCACGCCCCGCCCCTTCTCCCCAACCCCGCCCCAAT
>PVKE010022173.1:0-25802 GCA_004027555.1 Craseonycteris thonglongyai
AAAAAAAAAAAAAAAAAAAAGAAATAAATGTTAAAAACTTCCCAAATTTGGCTAAAGTTCTAAACCTACAGATTCAAGGAGCCCTGTGAACATCAAACATTAAAAAAACCCCAAATCCATGCTTGGGGGCACTGAATTAGGGCATTTATTTGCTAAATTGGTCCTTTGTTTTGAGCTCTGGGGTTCTCTGATAGCACAGAGCAAAAAAGATGTGGTCAATGATTTCAGCATTTCCAAATCTTCACCTCTGATGAGTAAACTCTTGTTCTGAGTGTCATTTGGAAATAGAGTCATCAGAAGAAAACCTTCTTTCTTATCTTTAGGGTTGAGGTGAAGCGTTACCAGTTTAGCTACAGCATCTCAAATGTATGGAGATTTGGGCCCAGAACTTGCAACAGAGAAATAAAAGCTGCATAACTGAGTCATTACTTTGTGATAATTACATTTACTTTACCAGATAATTTTCTACTGAGGGTGTAAATAAGATCACACTGTTGTATTTGCTACTTACAGTAACACCAATGGAAAGACCTACCCTGAATCAGCTTCTGTATAGGACTCCCAAACAATCGAACAAACTGAATATAAATTCAGAGGTTGAAAAAAAATTCACCGTCACTATGAGCATCATGCATGAAAGCAAAAAATAAAAAAGACGTTCAAATTTCAGTTCTATACAGAGACTTAGGTTAAGATCTCAGCTGGATGACCTTGGGAAGTTATTTAATCTCTCTTAGTTTCTAGTGGGACCATCTCTAAATTGGGAATAATTTACAGCACCGAATACAGTGTCTAATACATAATAAGCATTCAATAAATGTTAGCGGCTATTATTTCCCAGTATGTCAATGTTTGCTTTACCTTAAGCTGTCATTGAAGCCTTCCACTGCATATTTGGATGGAGTGTAGCCCCCTCCGCCAAATGCAAGCCGGCCTCCAATACTGGAGACATTGATAACCCTCCCTCGAGCCTTTTTGACCAAGGGAAGCATATTTAAGGTCACACTGATGAGTCCAAACAGGTTTACTTCTACAGGCTCTCTGTAGTCCTCCACCGTCAGCCAGTCTGTGGGAGCCAGCACCCCGAGAACACCAGCATTGTTGATCAGACCCCAGAGACCTGGAACAGGGAGCGAAGAAAGAAGATGTGGTAGAAGCCTCCTGAATGGAAACACAACCCCTGCTTTACACAATGGTGTCATTTCCTGCTTTGAAATACTTTGCAGTTTTGGGAAGTGATGACAGAAACGGTAGGAGGCTAATTTGAAATAGTTGAAGTTTTGTGATTTGAAGCATTCCCACAGGAATTCTATTTCTGATTTTGAATGTCAAATACTGACACTGTCTCAGTGAGACTTTTTAATCTCAGATGTAGAGTAAATTGGTCTATTTTTCTTACCTTGCTAGATGGCAAGGCCAGAGAATATTTATAAACTGTTCTATATGGACAAAAAGCGACATTAATCTACTTTATGTTTGTTTTTGATAAAAAAAAATTTCTATCATTTACTTGGCTTATTTATGATGGAAAACATTTAATATGTGCAAAGGTATTTGGAATTCAAGCTTTAAAAATTATCTGGAGCCTTATCAAAACATTGGTTTTGAGGTTCAGGCTCTCGACTATGCTATGAAGATGTGACAGAAGAAAACATTTTTTTTTCTTTGTGGACCCAAGAATCTTCATCTTTGAGAATATTTCAAATTTCCTTTACACCAATTAAAGTCCTCTAATTTAGAATGCTATCCTCTAAGGCAGAATGAGATCCAGTGGCTTATTACTCTAGATGACTGTCTTAAGATACCTATACTCAAATTCTCAGGCCATTTTCTACTGTCCCCATTAAAAATGTATAAGCTCTGGAACCATTTTGTATTGAGAAGCAGGTCCCAGGTATACAGATGGCAATTTGGGGATTGTTCCCATATTCTCCTGTAGATTTTAGCCCCAAGTTCTTTTGTTATATATGTGGCTAGAATAGCACTTCATAGGAGAAGACCAGGAAATATCAACACCTCCACCTCAGTTATAAATTTATCCACTGGTAGTCAAGACTGAGGGTAATTTGGGCTGTGCCTCTCATGCACATGAAGAGTTTGCAACTTGGAACTACTCAGGGGCTATCCTGAGATCACTCTAGTCTTCTCCAGTGTACAGCTGGTATTTAGAAGACTTTTTTTTTTTTTTTTTGAAAGGCCATTTAAAACTGGAACACATGTTATTTAACTTTAGTCACATTGCAACACCGCCTCTATTTCCCCCATACCTACGTCACTCACCTTTCCCCCCAACGTGGTTTTTCACCCACTGGGCAGTGCTTTTGACATTCTCTGGGTCAGTTACATCCAGAAGCACAGTGTGAAGCCTCGCTGAGGTATTTGCCTTTAAGGCTGTTGATCCTGCTTCAGTCAGACAGGCAGCAAGTACACGAAATCCTTTCTTATCAAAAGTTCTGGCTGCCAAGTTTCCAAAGCCAGTGTCACACCCAGTAATGAAAATGTACTTATCAGTGATGTCTGCAATCTTTAGTTGTTCTTTATAATTCCATAGAAAACCACAAAGGACTAGGAGAGCTAACACCCAAAAGAGCATTTTCCCCCTTGTATGTGACAGGAACACTTCTTTCTTGAATAATAAAATATGTTGTCCTGAGTATGCAAAATTAGAAAGAAATTTCAATTAGAATCACTATGACATTATAACCCAGGATTGATGAACTTGAGATATTTTAATGCATTTGAGTAGATAAATAGATAGTTTTTAAAATAACTCATATTTGTTTGGGAAGACCATTTAAGTGCTAATCTACTCTTCTAAAGTAATGCAAAAAACTAACCAAGTAATAGAAAGAAGAAGTAAATGGGAAAGAGGAGAGAGAGAGACAGACAGAGAGAGAGAGAGAGAACATCCAAAGCTGACAGTTATTGAGGTTGATGTGACATTAATCTCATGCGTGAATTCATCTATCTGAGAGATAAACTCTAATGGTAGAACCTTATCTCTTGCTACTTCATGAAATTCAAGAGTAGAATAGACAAAAATCTATTAGAAAATGTTCAATTTTAATTGATTTACAAGATTCTTGATTTTCAGACTGTTGGGAAAAGTAGAGTGTTACCATTACAAAGATATTTGCAAGTTGGTTTTTACTTTCTTATTTTAGTGGGTTAATGTCACCCTTCAGCCCAGCTCAGAGGCCATTACAAGTCAATGCAGAGAATACTAAGGTATAAGATCACCAATGAGTACATGGAGAGGGTGAGGTAAATAGGAAGAGATTGAGAGAAAGGTGATGGCCAAAGGCACACAATCCCAAATCAGAATCAATAATCCTTAGATTTTGTACTCTGGATACCAGTGTCCTATGAGAAAAAAAATCACATATGCAGAGGGAAAAGGAAAGCAAATTGATACTTTAAAACTATGAGGCTTTGACCGTAAGTACAGCTCAATGACCTGGAAAGAGATAACTTAAACAGGCAGAGGGTTTCATTAAATCTTTCCTTAGCAGCCTGTACTTTCAATTCCCCTTAGCATATATCACTTTTCTTTTTATTTTAAGGAAATTTTATTATTTTTGTATACTTACTGAAGCAATTTAGAAACATTACAATTATTTTTGGATTGAAAATAATGAGAAGTTTTTTTTGTTTTTTTTTTATAGATCTGTTTTATTTTAATTTTTTTTATTTTTGACAGAATGAGAGAGATATACAGAGACAGAGAGAGAACTGAACCGGGGGCACTCCCCAGCTCAGCAGGCGGGTCCGCCTGGGCCAGAGCCGAGACTCGACCCTTGGCCCCCGAAGCCTCAGAGCGAGTGCTCAACCCGCTGAGCCATCCCGGCCTTCCCTGGATTGAAAATAAGTGTTAAAGAATATCGTATTAATTTTATAATCTTGACCATTTAAATGTATATACTATTATATGCTACTTTGAAAGTTCCACTAATTATTACACATGGTTTGGCTACAAAATAACAGTTGTGGATGAAGCAGGCAATTGTATCATTGAAAACAAATATTAATTTGGAAATTTAATATCAAAAGTATCACAGAGAAAGATTCCATATGCTCTCCCGTGCGCGCGCGTGTACACACACGCACACACACACACACATATGTGAGGGCTATGCAGAAAAAAATCCAGACATTGTCAGTATAGTAAGAATGGTTACATGATTGGATACTTTCCGGAGAGACCTTACACAACATCTATTATTTATAAAGACAGCCAACACTATCACTTTTATGGTAGGTACTAATGACTGGGGAAGAGCAAGCGATCAGATAAGAAGTGAACAAGAGTTATAGGGTATTTGCCTGCTTGCCACAGGTCTGAGCATCAGCGTGGCCCATGGCTCCTAACTCACAGCCATAGAACAAACCCAAGGGTAAGAGATTATCAGGTCCAATGCCACTTTGCAGCAGCCCTGGGCCCATATTGGTTTTCTTTGCCTGTGGAAGGAAGAGGGGCCACAGAAAACATCACATGTGGGAAAGACCTTAGTTTCTTATCTTATAGAATCTCAAAGGATCTCCCCCATAAGATACAAACTAATTAAAAAAAGAGCAATAGCAATTTCACAGTGATGAAATCTAACAGATAGCACCTGAACAAAGAGATAAAAATTAATACCACTAGTTATGAGACAAACAAAGAACATGTACACACTCTTCAAAAACCTCAAAGTCATGAAGGAAAAGCAAGGCTGAGGACTATTTCAGATTAATGGAGACTAAAGAGATGTGATAACCCAATGCAACATGTGACCTTGGACCAGAAATTATTTGCTTTTTCTTTGGCCAGAAAGTACATTATTAGGTCAACTAGAGAAATGTGAGTTCTGCACATCTGATAAATAATACTGCATTAACATTAATTTTTCAATTTTGATAATTTACTATGATTACTTTTTAAATGTCCTGCTTTTTAGGAAATATACACTGAAATGTTTAAAGATTAAGGAGCACTATATCTTTAGCTTATTCTCAAACAGCTCAGAAAATAAGAAGAATATGTATATAAATAAATAAACATTAAAAATACATAAATATGTATCTAAAGAGAGAATGAGAATATAAATATGATAAAATGTGAATATTTGAGATACTGTGATTGTACTATGCTTTCAAATTTTCTATAAGTTCTACATCATTTCAAAATTAAAAGTTAAAGAATTGGCAAGGAAAAATAAAATGTCTTTGAGTCCCATGCGCAACATAGGTAAGAGCCCTAGGATTTCAGAATTTATTGACCTTGAACACCAAGTTTTCTGTCTTTTTGGTAGAAGACAACTACTGGAGAAAAACAGAAACTCCAACCAAGGTAGTCAGACTCCCTCTTCTATCCTCATCCTTTCCGTGTCTCTCTCAATCCTCCTTCCCTATACAAACCCAATGTTACCTGGTGACATGGAAACAGAGGCACTTTTAATTCTTAAGGATGGCTTACATTAAATTGTGTTGTCCTTATGAGGCTGAGGGTCATTTCAGATGCTTGTGTCCCAGCCTTCAGTTTGAATCCAAGCAACTGCCAACCTTGACCTAGAGTTTGGCAAAACATGTCGTTACCCCAAATTTTATTGTTGAAAAGTATTGGTTCTCCTTCAGTCCCAAAGGTTCATGTTCCTCTAGGTCATTGGACCCAGTCAAGTCAGCCACAAACCAACAGATATCTTTGACCTCTAATAGTATTGTAGCCAAGATGCCACCTCTGAGCAGTAGCCCTTGGTCAGTCATTGGGAATATGACATGTACACAGAAGCTGAGTGATGACTGACTGGTTCATTGACCACTGAGGAGTAAATGAGTAACAGCAACTAACAGGGGTGCCTCATGCATACTCTGCCCTGTGGTCACCTCCGCATGGCTCCCTGATCCCAGCAATTCAGAGACTCAGGACACTGACCTTAGTTGCTTGGGTTGTTGGCTTATCTGCTTCATCTTCCAATTAATCTCACAACTGCTTAGTAGAGGTACAAATCTCTTAGCTCAAGGCAAGAAGTGCCTTGGTGTGCGATGGTCCTCTAGCATCCAGTGTCTGTGAGCCTAGGTGCCGTCAAGGCTGAGAATAGAGTCGGGAAAAGTAGCTCTGCAGTCCCCAGGCCTCAGTGCATGAGGGCGGGTGCAGTTCTAAATATACATCCACTGAACTGGCTGGCTATGGAGGTTCTTCTTAAGCCTAAATAAACACTAGCCACTTTGCTAGTAAAAATCTTGGCAGCAAGAACTAAAACCACACACACACACACACACACACACACACACACAGAGTAGAGCAGGGTTAGGAACTTAGGCCTCAGAATCAGGTAGGCAGAGGTCCAGCCCAAGTTCCTGTATCATGAGAAGGCCTATGGGCAAATTATTTATCATATTTTATCCTCCATTTTTATAGCTAAAATAGAGATAATAACTACTTTGGATAGTACCTGGTAAAATAAAGTGACTGAGTGCCTTCTACACAGGCAGAAACTTATCATGATGGCAAGATCTTTGGCTTTTGGTTTGTGAGGGGTTGGCCCTATGTATTCCTCATATCTAGGCATGGGTTTCTCACCCTTAGTACTTTTGATATTTTGACCAGGATAATTATTTGTTCTCTGCATTGCAGAAGTTGAGCAGTTTCCTCTCTCTAGTTGTGACAACCATAAGTGTCTCCAGACATTGCCAAGTATCCTCTGGAAGTCAAAAATCACCCCCCAGCTGAGAACCACTGGTCTAGAGCATCCTCATCTTGGGAATGCAGACATTCACAGCACCCAGAACTACATTTCTGGAAACTTAGTCATTGATTTTTTTTGGTAATGCCATATTGATGAGAGTTTATTTCTTTATGACCTCATTAGAAAAGTTTTGTTACTTATAAATACTAATCATAGTCTGTTGCTATAAGTATTAATTTCTATGACTTTAAAAGAAAAAGCCTTTTTGTCTGTCATCAGGAGGAGAGGAGGTGGTGAACGAAGCCAAATTAATGTAGGTCACCATTTTTGAATTTAGAAATTTCTAAACTAGCACTCAGTGCATTTGTGAGGCCTAAATTTCAGCTGAGCCTTTTGAGTGTGTGTGTGCCACCACAGACTCCTCTGGGAATTTCCTGTAAATGGGGGTTGGGGGCGGGGGGCGGGGGGCAGTTGACTCTATAGACATATTCAGAATATGCTCCTAGAAACCCCTGGTTCTTAGGATTTCCAGATGACCAAGTGCGGTAGGAAGGATGGTAATGGCTGTGGTTTACTAAATGCTACCATGTTCTAGGCCTTCTGCTAGGATTTATACATATTTATCTCATTCAAACCTTACAATAAAGTTATTTTCATTTTTATAGATGAGGAAACAAATTCAGAAATGCAGGTTAATGGGATCAATATACAATTGCAGTGCTGTGTCTGAGACTGATACCTGGGCCACTGTCTTCCACCATCACACTCTAATCCTCTGCTAACTGGATTCCCGGTCAACTCTGGGATTCTGTGCTCTGTGTACACGTCTCTGTTCCAGCAGGGCCTTTTATGATACTCAGCATTAAGTAAATACAAGTTGTAGAAGGAAAGGAGAAAGAGAAAAAGAGAAGAAAGAGGTTACCACTCTAACACCAGGGATCTGGTGATCATTGGATTAGTCATTTATCAGTGCAAAATCATCATTGTCATTATCATCATGCATCCAATCAGATAACTTAAAAAAAATTTTGAAAGTGTTCAAGGAATATTATCTCGTTTGAGTGTCAAAACATTTCTGTGAGATAAGTAGGGTAAGTAATGTACATAAGGTCATGAGTCACAGCGTGGCTAGAACTAAAATTTCGATCTCTGAACTACTAAACCGTGTAAAAAGAGAAGAAGAGCAAAGAGATGACCACATTAGCAGTCTGTTGTACCATAAGGATTCAAAGGACACCAGAAAAGAACTAATTTTTCCTTTATTTGTCATCAAAATGCTTAAAAAGTAACCACCTGACAGGCAGCTATAGGAAGACATTGCAACCTGAACGCTGTCCTTCCTCACTTCTGCTTCTTTTATTCTCTTCCTGGGTTTCTTTTCCTAGTAAAATATCTCAAATAAGATTCATTGATTCCACTTCTCTTACTCATTTTCCTCAGCTCTTTAAAAATAAATGACAGTTTTAAAAAGAAAGAACAGAAAATAATGTCTGTGTCATTGTGATGTACGCTTTTTGTAAGGAACTTGGAGTTCTTTCTAGATACTTCCTCCCACACACTTGATTTTATTTCCACATAACCCCATGAAGAGCTTGATTTTAGAAAGCAGTATTAAAACTAATCAACCACACTGATAGGAATTTATGGAATCTTTATTTACTTCTAATTTGTTGCAATCATGGCTAAAATGGAATCTACAACTAAGTTACTTATCTGCATTAAATAGAGAGCGTTTAGCAATAGCTTTCTCTCTTTGAGGTTTTCTTTCACAAGCTTTCTTAATACTGACAGCAGTTTGGATGTGTAAGTCCCTTGTACATTTAAATATTGTCAACTTGGTTAACTTACACTGAATTGATTTTTATTTTGACCTTTTCATTGAAGTAAGAAATTCTTTTAAAAAAAAAATCCAAATGGCCTTTCACAGAATTCTTTTTTTAAAAAGAGATTTATTTTATTGTTTTTGACAGAGACAGAGAGAGACAGAGAGAAGGGGGAGGGTCCAGAGCAGTCTCATAGTTGTACGTTATCAGTTTTTGACATGATTTCATTCCACATAGGTGGGCGGGGGCCGTGCAGGGCCAGAATCAGGCAGGGGGCCTCCCACATGGGAAGCCTCCTCAGACAAGAACCAAACTGGGGACCTCCCACATAGGAAGCTCACCCACATTCAGCATATGGGTCTGCACAGGCCGGGGGCTGAGATTCGATCCTGGGTCCCCAGGGTTGCAAAGCGAGTGCTTAATCCCTTGCCTTGTGCCATCCCGGGTTCCCGCCTTTCACAGAATTCTGCTGTACTTTTCTTTAAGAGAAGCCAAACATTTGGGCCGAAGGACACAAACTCAATGATAACTAATGAAATACGTTTTGTGAAAAACATGTTTAAGTTGGGCATCCTGAACAAAATATAAAGAAAAAATTTAAGATGGCACCAACATGAAATATGCTTATGTTAAGCAACAAATGCTCCTGTGAGGGGCTGATTAAAATAACAATGATGCTGCTGCTTATGATATACGAGCTGAGATGGTATTCATCATTGTGAAATGGAGTGTCCTTAATCAATGGGATAAAGAAGCTCCTCCATCAGGTGCCTTTCCTGCATCTGCTTCCTGCAGGAGAGAGGTAGCTCCTGGTACCTGGGTCACCCTTTGTGTAGGGGACAGTGATGCATAGAGAAATGCACACTTCCCCTGCAGACTCATTCAGACAGTCTCTCAGGAGAGCCGTGCCAGATACTCTTCGTGAAGGGAGGAAGACCGACAGATTCACGTTTGGCATTTTTAATTCTAAGGATAAGAGTATCTCTGATTAAAAAAAAATTTTTTTTTTGGCTTCCTCTCAAAACTTTCAAATTATAATTCCCCAGAACAGCCATAGTTACTAGTTAATTAATTAATTATTCCCAGTCCTTCCTAGGTTTATAACTTTCCCAATATGCCTCCTGACAGTATAGGCAGTTAAGAATTATTGTCAAAGCCATTGTTACTTTATTGATGGCCACTGAATAAAGATTGCTAACTGGGAGAGAATATCCATTGTATATTATTATAGCTGATAGTTACAAGGCTTCAAAAAAGGCTTAGCATATAAAGAGAATGCAATGGATAGAAACAGAAAGTGTATTCAAATCTTTAGTTTATTTCTTTCCTTTGCACTTACCTTAGAGCAGAAGAAAAGATCTGAGTTTTTAAAGATAATACCCTAAGAAAGTAACATTCGTTACGCGTATAAGAGTTTTAAGACCAATTCCAATTTTCATCATTTGAAATGTATGCGATAATTTTTTTTCTTGTATTTAAACATTGTCTTGTATTTGAATTCCTCCCAGAGACCTGGCGGTGGCTGTTCAAGGTGAGGTCCCAGGTGACACTGACATCACTTCTATTGTGAGATAAAACCAGTGCCCATCACTGTCTTCTAATTATATGCTTTTTTTTTTTTTAAACAGGAACAGTTGACCAAAAATTGGGCACACTTCAAATCTCAAAAATACAGTACAAAGATGATATAACATTTCAATTTCACTTTTTGCAGTATCTAGCCAAGATTATTTTTTGAGCACCTAATATATACCAAAGGATGCTAAGATAAGTAATGCACACTCCGTCAATCCTTACCCTTGAGCAAATAGTGTAGCAGGACATTTCAGAACTATTTGTACGACCCTAAATTGATTTTTAACTTAAAAATGTGTTTTATTTAAACTTTTTCCCCAACTACCTAAATGCAACCTATTGGGAGAAAGCATGAAAGCACTATTTGAATCATAAAGACTTGAACAAGGGCTGCCAGGAATAAGTGGTAACAGAACCACTAAACTTCCTCCCTTTCCCATTATATATTGGGGGTCAAAGTGTAAACAGATTTTGACTGGAGCAACAGTTCAATGTATTTCAAGTAAAATACTAACCACTGGATCACAAAACAAATAATAAATATCTAAAGCAGGTTTATTGCTGTCAATACAGAATCCAGGGATCATATATGCATTGTGAGAAATCTCACTGTGTCCTTTTGATCTTACAGACATTTTCTCACTCAGTTTACTGTGTGTGTGTGTAAGAATGTGCATGTGTGCATTTGTTTACACTGACATCTGGTAATATTGGTAGAGCAGCTTGACAAGATCAGCCCTGACCTGGAAGCAAATCTGTTGTTCCAGTAAAATCCCTACTCTTTTTGGAGTTCCTCCTCATTCCAGTTTCCAATTAATTACATGATTAACAGATGGTGTCAAATAGTTACAGAGAGAATAACTAGATGTAAATCTAATTGTAACTCTAGAGTTCTAAAGAACATTCAAAGAGTGTTCATTCATTTCCAGGTCCTGGGTGACAATGACATCACTTCTATCCTGAGATGGACCCAGGGTCCCTCACTGCCTTCTCACATACTACTTAAAAAAAAAAAATAGCAACAATTGACCACAGCATGAAAGACAACTTGATTCATTCTGTAAGAAGAAGGAAAATAAGGTAGCCTGAAGACTGACATGAGAAGTGAAGGAATAAATGACAAAACTCAGTCAAGTGGTTACCTTTTAAAACATGACTCCGGACGCAGAAGCTGTTGTCGCTGGCTGGGCTGATGGAGATCTGTCCGCAGTGCTGGGGGAAGGAAGAGTGGTGTCACCCTCACCCTGCTGATCCTCTTGAGGTGGAGGTGCCTGGGCTTCTGTCAAGCTCTGAGCACCTACATGTGTGAGGAGTCCTCAACTTCCCTTCCCACTCTGAGTCACCCCTGTTGTGACACTAGGTGATGACTAAGCCACTCTTCTGTGGATGAAGGAAGCCAAAAAGCTGTGGGTTATGTGTTTCCAAAGGACTCGGTACTATCTTTAGTAAATTAAATGTAACAACTTTCAGAGGAACTTAAAATGCTCAATAACATTCCTTTAACTGTGAGTACAATCTCTTGGCTAAATTCACCAGCTGTAATACTATAAAATGGGAGCATTTTGTAAACTGCCTGGTGCATTGTTTTAATCATTTAATGTTTGGATTATGAATATTGTTCATAATCTCTGAGTTTTTGTTTTTTTTTTCTCCTTCTTGTTAATGTGCCTTTACTGATTTGGTACTCCTTTCTATTTAAGAGAGTAGGTAGGGGAAATGAATCTCTGATGGATGACCCTTCTTTATTTCCTTTCCTTCCTTCCTTTCTTCCTTCCTTTCTTCCTTCCTTCCTTCCTGCCTTCCTCCTTTTCTTCTTTCCTTCCCTTCTCTCTCTCTCTCTCCCCCTCCCTCCCTTCCTTCCTTTCTTCCTTCCTTCCACTGGTGACCAAAGAGATCAAAACAAGGTTGAAACACGATTTGGGACTTATTTATGAGCCTTGATTTGTGTTTTAAGGTACGGCAGGAGATCTTACTGAAATGGTTTCTGGAAATGAGATCACTGAGAGTAGGAAAGATGCCCCTCCCATCCCAGAGTTGGTCAGTTTCATAGTTTATCACAATCCCCCCCGGCATATCCTGGGACAGTGATGGGAAGTGCTAAGGCTGCAGGTGATGAGGGGAAGACATGGTGCTGATATGCACCACCCCCTTCAGCCTACCACTTCCCCCTGAGGCAGACAGGCCGACTGGCAGGTACTAACTCCACTGATTATTTAGTTTTACTTTCCTAATTTATACCAATTTATTGCTATATAGCTCAGATTTCAAAGCTTCTGTATTCCTTCTTTTACAAATGCAGTTTATCATGGTTTAGCTGGGATGTGTGAATGGATAAACATATCTGACTAGCTAGAGTCTAGACACTGCTATCACCCTATAAATTTCTCTTAGTAACTACGACTTGTAATTTCTAACTCCTCTCTTTGTCAACAGACAGCTCTTTTTTTCCCCACTGTACAATTCTGCCTTGCTACAATAAAGCCTTTGACATGCAAGCAGCTTAATTGCAAATTAAATGGGGGATCTTTTCTCTCCAAAAGGACAAAAAGACAAGACTGAACTTTCCTCAGGTAAAGATTTAGGGTACCACAAATGTGCCAAATACACTTTTTTCCCTTTAAGGTCACACAAGTCAAAATAAGGCTTAAATAGAAAACCTCTGAGAAATAATGCATTGACTTAAATCCACATGAAGAAAGGTGTAAATGGTTAATATCAGACCCTTCATGAGAGCAAGTTTTTGCCACTGAGAGGTGGAGAGAACCAAAGCACCTTGGTGGTCATGGAATGGAGAAGGGAAGAGGGCAAAGAAAAGGCTATAACATTAGTAAGTCTGATGATTCAATACTCTTGTCTAGTGCAACCCTGTTTTGTTTTGTTTTTCATTTATTTATTTATTTATTTTTGACAGAGGGAGATAGAGAGATACAGAGATAGAGACAGAGAGAGAACTGAACTGGGGGAGCTCCCAGTTCAGCACATGGGTTCGCACGGACCGGGGCCAGGATTCGATCCTCGGTCCCTGGCGCTGCAAAGTGAGTGCTTAACCCACTGAGCCATCCCGGCTTCCCCAACCCTGTTTTTAAAGATTTATTTTTATTGTTTTTGCCACACAGAGAGAGAGAGAGATACAGAGACAGAGAGACAGAGAGAAGGGGGAGGGCCCAGAACAGTCTCCACAGCTGCACATCATTGGTTTTTCCCCATAGTTTCATTCCACAGGTGGGCTTGGGGCTGCACAGGGCAGGAACTGGGCCGGGGTCTCACCCCGGTGAGAACTGAACTGGGGGCACTCCCCAGTTCAGAATATGGGTCTGCACTGGCCGGGGCCGGGATTCGATCCTCGGTCCCCAAGGCTGCAAAGTGAGCACTCAACCTACTGAGCCATCCTGGCTTCCCGCAATCCTGTTTTAAAAACATCGCAATGTATATGAAAAAGGGACCACATACTAAACCTGACAAGCTCCGGGGAGGCCAGCATGGCAGGCCCTACAAACTCAGAGACCAAAAGTAGCCACATAGGATGGTCTGAACATAAAACTTCCTAACTAAAAGAGGGTCATAATGGGTAGTCAGGTCCTAGGCCTAGAGCTTCCTTGATAAAGGTCAATCTTTACAGTAAGTGAGCCTGTCTATTATCCTTTTGCCTCTAAGATAATGTATTTTTTTAATATCACATTGATCTTCTTTCCCAGACTCCTCAGGACCCAACAGCTGTTCCCCAGCAGGAGACCACAAAACCCCTCATTGTCATCTTGTTCCCCACGTACCACCTCTATGTGCTGCCAATGTTAATTATCTGCCCTGTACCCACCAATGTAAAAGAAAGCTGTGTCTCTCCATTTTGCTTTTCATCCCCCGAGAGGTTTCCCCTCTGCTTTCTCTCACCCCCTTAATCTACCACCAATGGATTTCATGTAAGTCTCATTAGGTCTCCTCCTTTGATTTTAATGTATAAAATAAACTTCAATACTGCCTTTCCCTGGAGCATTTTCTCAATCCGTTGAGATTTTGCTTCCTGGCAAATGTCAGCAGTTTGGCTCATATAAACTCATAAAAATCCTCTATAGGTTTGGCTGTTTCTGACACTGACACCAAATAGATTTTTTGAAAAGTCTGATGTTTAGACTGATTTATGTATTGAAAACTATAATTCTTGCCATGTCTGAACCCTGAGTTCCTGTGGACCCAATGTTTGAGTTCAGTTTCAATAACTCTGGAACCAGGGTTGGAACACTTGCTCCCCCTATTAAATTGTCCCATTTTAGGTGTTCAGTTAATGGAATCATTTGTTAGCAGCACTTTAGGCAAACTGTAACCATATCTGCATTCAAATTCACATCTTAAGTGCTAAATTTCCTCTCATTCTATTCCCTAATAAGACAACCTATGAAAATGTTACTTTGTTCAGAATTCTCCCTAAATTAGACTGCTGGTCATCAAAGGTGATGTAAAAAGTCTAGAATCAAATTGCCATTCTACTTTCCCCCCAATTCTCTTTTAAAACAGAAGATTGCACCGTGGATTTCATTCAAATGTAAATGTCAATGTTGACAATTGGACAGTAACTAGATAGGGGTAAGGCTAGGCACTGCCACAGACAGAACTAAGCTTGGCTCTCACTTTTCTTCTTAATCCATATGTTCCCATATTTCCCTCAAACTTCTGCCTGAGGATGCCTTCTCCACCCTTTTCCAGACACCAAGACACAAAGAGAATATCTGTACTCAAGACTGTCTCAGGTGAGACACTGGGCTTCTTAGGAACTGCACTGTGCTAGGGATGGTTCAAGCCACAGATAATCCTGAAATGGGAGTCAAATGGAGAAAAGTGCTTATCCCAGCACTGCAGGGTGAGTGCATCCAACTCCTGGAGTATGGCTGGTGTCACTCATGTAAAGGTGGCCAAGGGGGAAAAGCTATTTATGGAGTGTGCATGTGGATCTTCCTCTTTCCCGACACAATAACATAAGGTCATCTTCAGTGCACTTCTCTTAATAACTATGAATTGGTTTTATGCCTTTATATTTTTTAATGTGTGCTCTGTAATTTCTGACTCCTACCTTTGTCAACAGACAATTCTCTTTGTTCCCACTATATAGTTCCGCTTTGCTACAACAATGCCTTTGACATGCAAGCATAATTGCAAATGCTGACCATAAAATGTAGAGCTAGGCTTGGTCAAAACTAGGAACTTTGTTACTCATTTGGCTCTTCCTGACTTTCCCAACTGTAAGATAAAGCTGGGCTAATCTTTTGTGCCCCAATCGTGTAAGGTCCTTGGATGTACTGTTATGGACTGAGTCATGGGAATGTTTGGTAGATACTTCGAAGAAAGATTTTTCTTATTTGAAGAACACACATTGTTTTATTAATAGCTTACTCAAACAAGAGATCTTGTTTTGAAAGGTGGGGTGAGGAGTATAATATTGGGGAACATTGTCCTGAAAAGGCAAATGGAGTTAGAGAGAATATGGATGAGAATGGAGGTAAAGAATCAAAAACACTAGGGGTTCCTGGCAACAGGGAAACTTCCAAGAAATAAGAGTGGAGACTTACTAAGAAAAATGTGACTTCCACAGAGGGGAGGAGGTGGGTACTTCTTTTGGTGTGACCATTATAGGTAGAGAATTAAAAAAAGTGTTCTCTGGATTAAGAATGATCCTCTTGCTAAGTTTCCTGGTCTCTTTTAATCCAAAAACAACTTCTTCTCAGAATCTTAGCTAAGATGACTAAAGAATCAGATGAAATGGAGAGCAGATGCTAGGTACACCCTATTGTGTAATAGGCAAGTATTATCCAGAAGGAAAGAACTCATTGGGATATATAATATGGAGAGCAATTAGGGATAATTTTCAGCAGTTAGAGATAATTCTCAGCAGTTAGACATAACTGTCTTCTGACCCTCTTTGTGGGTATTACAAATTGTTTGTTCTGAGCCACGCATGTGTTAGACTCATGAGATACAAAGATGAACAGATAGAACCTTTTCTATTGAGGAATCACTCATCATTAGCTCATTAATTGCTGATTAAGGAATCCCATGGAGCTTTTCCCTCTCCTTGAATGACTCCACTTCTACTGGCTTCCAAACTGTGACTTCTCTCTCTCTCTCTTTTTTTAAAGATTTATTTTATTGTTTTTGACACAGAGAGAGAAAGAGACAGAGAGAGACAGAAAGAAGGGGGAGGGCCCAGAGCAGTCTCCACAGTTGTATGTTATTTGTTTTCTACATAGTTTCAATCCACATAGGTAGGCATGGGGCCACACAGGGTGGGAACTGGGCCTGGGGCCTCTCACATGGGGAGCACGGCCTGGCCCGGAGCCAAAACAGGGGCCTTTTGCATGGGAAGCACACCTCAGTTCAGTATATGGGTCCGCACAGGCTGGGGTCGGGACTCGAACCTCAGACCCCAGGGCTGCAAGTTGAGCGCTCAACCTGTTAAGCCATCCCAGCATCCTAAACTCTTATTTGTGACTATATTTCTGCTCCTTAATGACTGTATTTGATTGTATGGGAAGACGTGATCTCATTCTTATCTGGAAGGTATGTGAATCTCTATAGCCTTTTTTTGAACGCTATTCAGAAACATCTATTAAATTTAAAATACATAAATTAAAAAAGAATATATCTATATCTATATCTATATCTATTTTACTTTTGGACCCAGCAATCCCACTTCTGGAAATCCATCCTATAAAAACAAAAGCCAGTATATATGTATAGGTGAAGAAGATGTGTCAACAAGATCTAGAAACAAAACAAAGTTGTTGCCACCAGAAGTGGGATGGCTGAGTAAATCGTGGTGATGCGCGCATGGAATTTTATTTAGCAACCATTAAATAGAAGAAATTAGACCTCTTCTACTGGCTTGAAAGGCTCCCCATGACCTCATTTTTGTAAAGCTAACAGAGAATCTCTGCATGAGAGTAAAGATATATAAGTGAACATGGAGAAAATATGGAGGGGTATGCACTGGGTTGTTAATATGGGTCACTTGTAGATAGGTAGTATAGATAAAACAAGAGGATGAGGCAAGAGAAAAAAGAAAAGCTAGTTTAAAAACTGTACTAAAAATAATATGGGGGAAGCCGGGATGGCTCAGTGGGTTAAGCGCTCACTTTGCAGCACCGGGGACTGAGGATTGAATCCTGGCCCCGGCCTGTGCGGACCCATGTGCTGAACTGGGAGCTCCCCCGGTTCAGTTCTCTTTCTGTCTCTCTCTCTCTCTCTCTCTCTCTCTCTCTCTGTCAAAAATAAATAAATAAATAAATAAAAATATATTAAAAAAAAATAATAAAAAAATAATATGATCCAATACAATGCCAGCTAGGAACAAGTTCTGCTGCTTTCCCTCCCCGCCACCCCCCATCTCCCCAAAAAAGACCCCACCCAAAACAAAAAAACTTGAATATAATAGGGCCTGTACATCCAATTACCAATTTATAAGAAATGCAGAAAATAAAGGAAACAGGTTAAGACATCACTTCCTGTTTATGCTGAGCCTAAAGATGAGCTCTAAATGAAAGCTTTCAGCCTTGTCTAGCATTGTCTTTGTTTTCTGAGCACTCACGATGCTGTTTAGATTTAAAGGCACGCAAGTGGCTTTCTAGATTACCTGGTATATTCAAGAGCTTTTCAAAGCCCTTATACCCCAAAGAGTCTCACTACCCACCGTTTTCTGCCCAGCTTTTCTCTTGTTTCGTGTTTGCTTCAGCTGTTGACTTTTGTCTCAGAGGCAGAAGCTTGTTCACTTGGCTGTCAGTACTTTTGAGGAATACCTTCCACCCTTAGAGAATTCCAAGTTACCGTAGGTGAAACAAAGGCAGGTTCCTTGTGTTAGTTCTTCAAGGAACCCACAGACTGGTCAAAACAAATGCAATTTTGTGGGAACAAGGTGTTCTCTACTCCTTCCAGCACCATGTATTAATACTGGATTTATATTAATGGGGATTTGAGCTGCCATCTTGAAGACCCATGCCATCCTGGGGAACGGGATGGGGTAGGTTAAAATGCCACAGAGTTCTCTTACAATCTTTTAGTGGAATTTTTTCCTGGTTAACTGTTCACTTGGTTGCTGTTAACCTTTGTCTATTTTAGGAGTTGCAATAAAATTGAACTTTACAGTTTCTGACAGGTTTATTTTATTTTATTTTTTAGCATTTATGAGGAGGGACAAGCCCTTTGAAGTACCTACTTTGCCATCTTCACTGATGTTATCAAACAACTTGAATCCCTTTTGTATATCTCCAATTGGATAGCAGATTGATTCAAATGCTGCTAATTTAACTCCTATAGTCTAGCATACTTTCTTCTTTAATGATTATGGAAAATAATGACAGAATTTGTGTTTTCCTGCTTAGTGACTGACTCTTTAATATGCTGAAAAGATGGACTGAAAAGCTTAGTTTCCAGAATCCACTACTAGACACTTTTCTGGTTTTTAATCTACATTTCTAGAAGTTGATTTTTAATCTCCTTTGCTGATCCACCCCTTCCTTTTTGCCCAACTCTAAATGATGGAGTCCTTCAGAGATCAATTGTAGGATTTTTAAAAAAATGAATTCTCCTATGAGATTTTATATTCTTCCATGTCCATAAATACCACAGGTACTACAGTGACTCTAAATTAATATCTCCAGTTATTTGCTGAGTTCCATACCAAACTCCTACTAAATATTTTTTAAACATCTCACAAATATCTCCTAATAGGCATATTAAAATGGTACACTTAGCTCTTACTTTTGCAATTATTTTTCTTTCCAGTTCTTCCCCATCTTACTAAATGACACTTCTATCCATCTAGTCACTTATTCTAGGAATGTTGGAGTCATCCATCACTTTTCTCAACTCCTGATCCACAAATCTATTAATAGTAAATAATGGGGAAGCTGGGATGGCTCAGTGGGTTAAGTGCTTGCTTTGCAGCCCTGGAGCCAGAAGAACAAATCCTGGGCCTGGCCCAGGCGGACCCATATGCTGAACTGGGGTGTGCCCCCAGTTCAGTTCTTGCCGGGGCCTATGAGGAAGGCTCCTGACCCAGTTCCTGTCCTGCACAGCCCCATGTCCACCTGTGGAGTGAAACTATATGGAAAACTCTTGCTGTCAACTATGGAGACTGCTCTGGGCCCTCTCCCTTCTCTCTCTCTCTCAAAAAAAAAAAAAAAAATCATATATACAAATATATATTTTTTGAAAGTGGCCAATTCTTCACAACTCCACGATCAACACCATGCAATAACTACATACCACATCTTGAGTATAGCTCTCTAATAACCTACATGTTTCTGTTTCCAAGCATGCCTCCTCAATTCACCCTGCAATTAAAGTGAATGTTTAAAAAGCAAATCAGATTACATTACTTTTTTGCTGACTTATAACTCATCAATGTGGTTCATAATCCTGTATGACCCGCCTACTGCCTTCCTGTCTAACTACAGGTCACACCATTCTCTCCCTTTCTCACTATTCTTCAGCCACAGAGGCCTTCTTTTAACTAATCTATAAGCTCTCTCCGGTCTTAGGTGTTTGTACAAATTATTTTCCTTTAGCTGTTGTTCTCCTCTCTCACATCTTTTTCCTGGCCATTCCCTTCAGCATCCCTACCTTAGTGCCAGCCTTCTCCAAATCCTCAATTCTGGTTATCGTAAATCCCTCTGCTCAATTCTCTCATAGCCTTTTAAACGTTTCCTTAATAGTCCTTACAATCTTTATCATTTCTATGATTACTTGTGTGATTATTTATTTACTATTGGTTCTCTTTCAGACTATAAACGTCATGAAACAATGTCAATTTTGCTCAATGTATCTATTCATGCTGCCTACTAAGATATCAATCTAACAGTCATTGATGAATAAATATGTGTTAAATGAAAGAATGGAATGAGTGGATTCAGAGTCAGAAGCAGTTTTATTCTGGCTCTTCCCAAGAGGTAACAAGCATTAAATGTTTCCTGGGCATCTGCCCACCCAGGAATGAGAGTGAACCCCTACTTTATCTTGTACTTCTTCCCCTTGTATGTATCATAAATGTGTCTGCTTTGTTCAAACGCTTTGCTCTGGGATGGAGGAAATAAATGCCAAGATGAGCCAGGGGCAAGAGAGGAGTCCACTTTATGAGTATGTTCACAATGAACCAGAAATTACCAATGAAGGAAATATGTTAACCTCATTGTATTGTTTAACAAGTTCAAATTGCCATGGGTTTATAAAAGTCTATCAGAAATGTTATGATGATACGCATCTAAATGAAATACAAATGAGAGCAAAGGATACTGGAGTTAAGATAAAATCTAACAGCAGTATCAGAAAGTCACAGTTGCAGGCTTTTGCAAGGGGAAATTTAAAAAAAATGTGAGTTCAGTGGGGATGTGAAGAAAAGAGGAAGTGGTTTCTCAGAGTTGGGAGTTATAAATAGCTTTTCGCTTAGAGATGTAAAGGTGATGGTTGAGAAGCAACATTGGAAATTATGAGGGTGTACATACTTAACATTGCTGTAAATTTTACCCTAATTATAAAATTTAAACATGAATGTTTTGGAATTTGGCACATAGTAGGAGATATCAAAAGTAATAAATAAGGTTTCATGCATGAAGCAAGTATAGGTATTTTTAAAAAGATTTTTTACTTTTATTGTTTTGAGAGAAGGTGAGAGAGAGAGAGACAGAGAGACAGAGAGAGACAGAGAGAGAGAGAGAGAGGAAAGGGCCCAGAGCAGTCTCCATAGTTGTACATCATTAGTTGTGACACAGTTTCATTCCACACAGTTGGATGTGGGGCAGCACAGGACAGGGACAGAACAGGAGGGGCTCTCGCACGGGAGGTGAGAACATTTGCCGCCATCTAGGCGGTTATCAGTTGCGCTGCAGTTCAGCATATGGGTTTGCACAGGCCTGGGCCAGGGCCAACATTTGATTCCCAGACCTTGCAGTTGCAAGGCAAGTGCTCAACCTGGCATCCCAGGTATTTTTATTTTTTTTTTAAAGATTTATTTATTGTTTTTGACAAAGAGAGAGAGAGATACAGAGACAGAGAGAAGGAGGAGGGCCCAGAACAGTCTCCATAGTTGCACATCATTCGTTTTTCCACATAGTTTCATTCCACAGGTGGGCGGGGCTGCACAGGGCAGGAACTGGGCCGGGGTCTCACCCTGGTGAGAACTGAACTGGGGGCACTCCCCAGTTCAGCATATGGGTTCACATGGGCCGAGGCTGGGATTCGATCCTTGGTCCCCGGGGCTGCAAAGTGAGCACCTAACCAACCCACTGAGCCATCCTGGTTTCCCGGTATTTTTTTTTTTAAACCACACATTATCTTATTTTGTTCAGATGCGAGTCTGATCACACATGGTCCAAGAACATTAAAATAATATACCAAATATAATTGGAATTAAAAATTGGTCCTCAAGTGTTAATAGCCAATGATGCCATGCTTGCCTATGATCTTAGTGATACAAAACCATATCCAGGGAAGCTGGAATGGCTCAATGGGTTAGGCGCTCACTTTGCAGCCCTGGGGACCGAGGATCAAATCCCAGCCCTGGCCCGTGAGGACCCATATGCTGAACTGGGGAGTTCCCCCAGTTTGGTTCTCACTGGGGCGAGACCCCGACCCAGTTCCTGCCCTGTGTAGCCTCGCACCCACCTGTGGAATGAAACTCTGTGGAAAAACCAATGATGTGCAACTATGGAGACTGCTCGGGGCCCTCCCCCCTCTCTCTGTCTCTGTATCTCTCTCTCTCTATCTCTTTCTCTTTCTGTCAAAAACAATAAAAATAAATCTTAAAAAAAAAACAATAAAAAAAAAAACATATCCACACCTCAGTGGCCAGAAAACTGTTCAGCCTAGCTTCCTTAACTGTGAGCTGTCTGCGTATTCTGGTTTGAGCATCTTTGATTATTCTTTTTCAGGTTCTAATTAGCTGTAGGAATCTGAGCAGGAGGTGAAGGGACCAGTTCAACCATGAAGTTGTGCTAAAATGTGGCTCTGAGTGAGTCACAGCAACATTTATCAACACCAGAGCCTTCTTTGGTTCTAGGATGGGAAGTTTGTTATCCTGAATAACTGACTAAATTAATTATAGATTTTTACAAGACTAATAATAAGAAAGGGCCCCAAGAAGTAGCGATATAGAGCAGAAAAATGCTTAATGCTTTAATAGTGGATCTGAATTGGCAGATTTGTCTGAATTGACACATCAGGAATAAAGATGAGGGAGAAGAGGGAAGTCATTATACTTAGGTGAGGAATCTGGAAGAAGCCATGAGAAGTCACTGGAACAAAGATTTGAGATGAATCATTGAAGAGTCACTCACTGTTTCTTCCTCTTTCCTTTTCTTACTCATTTTCTTGTGTCATTTTCTGAATTCCTTATGATCACATCTTCAGAATGTATAAAATTGTGTGTGTGTTTTCCTATACCTCTTTGAAAAGTAATGATGCAATTTAGTTTCTGGAGTTATCTAGGAATGCTAGATATATCTAGTTGCATACCTTTACTTGCATAGAAAAAAACTACCCAGATAATGGTGGTTTAAGTAATAAAAGCAATCATTTCACATTATATGAAATCTGGTGGCATTAATTTCAGGGTTGGTTCAATGGCTCAATCATATCATCAACATCTAGGCTCTTTCCATCTCTCCATCCTACCTTCCTCAGCATGTGGCTACTTATTTTTTGGTATGTCATCTCATGGTCACCATATAAAATTTCTTAAATTCTGACTTAGAAGGAATTACTATATCTTAGAGTATGATACATAGTGAATTTTGCTTCTGCTTAGCATGTGCGTGGGCACACACTCTCACACCCACACACTCATTTATGCTAAAATAAAGACATTTACAACAATCCAGAAGAAAAAAATACTTGTGACTGCCATTAGTAATGTGTCCATAAGTAACATGTGAGGATCTGCAATAAATTCCTGAGAATTCAGGCAACTGGCCTTCCACACCCAATAAGGAAGCGAGGAGGTGGCAAATCAGCTAATGTGAGGTAGGTTGTGGTCTAAGGGTAAGGATGCCTGACTGCATGCTGGGAGAAATAAGTGTGGACTCTGACATATGGTCTGTTGAAATCCCTGGCAGCCATCTTGACATCCACATTGGTGTGAATTTTACCCATATTATTTTATCAGGGTCTGATACAGGTTGAACCTCACTGCAAGTCTTTTATTTTTTCCTACCCCAGTTTGATGTTTGATGCATGTACCAGGGTCCCCTGGTTAATCACTCTTAATTATTGTTATTTAAAATTGTGTGCCTAGACAAGTCTCATTGAGAGGCAATGAATTAGTGATTTAAGTCTAGATAGCTCACTGTTTTAAAGTTTTATTTTTATTGTTGTTGTTGTTGTTGTTTTTTGACAGAGAGAGACAGAGAGAGACAGAGAGAAGGGGAAGGGCCCAGAACAGTCTCCATAGTTGACAGCATTAGTTTTCCAGATAGTTTCACTCCACAGGTGGGCGTGGAGCTGCGCAGGGCAGGAACTGGGCTGGGAGCCACCCTCCTAGGCCCTGGCAAGAACTGAACTGGGGGCACACCCAGTTCAACATATGGGTCCGCATGCACCGGGCCCGGGATTTGATCCTCGGTCTCCGGGGCTGCAAAGCGAGCTCTTAACCTGCTGAGCCATCCCAGCTTCCCAGCTCACTGTTTTAGAATAATGTTTCACCAGCTGTTTTCTGATGTATTATGGAGTCACCCAGGGTTACAAAGTGTGGGACTGAGGAGCTCTGAACAGCCATTTACAACATAGCAATGAAAATAATTTATTTCCCCCTTCAAAACTAAAAATTTTTAACATTTACTTAGATTGAAAAGCTTACATAGATAAATGGATTTTGTTGTTGTTATTATTATTTTAGGGTATTTTAATTTTATTTTTAAAAAATTAAAAAAATTTTTTTTATTACAAATAGAGCTAACATATTATATTAGTTTCAGGGGTACACTATAGTTATTCAACATTTATATACCAAAAGAAGTGATCATCATGATAACTCTAATAACTATTTGACACTGTGCCACACTGTCACAATATTATTGACTATATTCCTTATACTGTATATTATATCCCACGACTTGTTTGTTTTATACCAGGAAATTTGGACCTCTTATGTCCCTTCACCTTTTCTGCCCTTTTACATTTTCAATTACAATTTGTCAGTTTATTTATATAAATTATTTTGTATTAATTTCAGGTGTATAGTGTACTAGTTAGACATTCATATAATTTAAGAAGTGATCCCTCTGACTAATCTAGTACTGGGGCATTATATATAGTTATCACCATGTCATTTACTATATTCCTTTTAGTATATACTATATTCCTTTACTTTATATCCCCTTGACTATTTTGTAACTACCAATTTGTGCTTCTTAATGCCTTCACCTTTTTACACTACCCCTAATCCCCCCATCTATCACTCTAGTAAATATAATACCCATCTGACACCATATCTTGTTATTATGATATTATTGACTATATTTCTTATATTGTATCTTACATCCCCATAACTACTTTGCAACAACCAATTTGTATTTCTTAATTTGTTCCCCCTTTTTTACCCATAACCCCAATCTTTCTCCTGTCAACCATCAAAATATTTTCTGTATCTATAAGTTTGTTTATGTTTTGTTTATTTTGCTCTTTAGATTCTACAAGTAAGTGAAATTGCATTACATTTGTTAGACATTCTCTGTCTAACTCTCCACTCAACAAAACATCCTGTAGGTTCATCAGTGTTGCCACAGATGCAAGGGCCCATTTTTTTCCATGACCAAGCAATATTCCATTGTATGTATGTACCACTTCCTCTTTATCCATTCTTCCATCTGTGGACACTCAGGCTGCCTCCACATCTTAGCCATTGTAAACAATGCAGCAATGAACAAATGAATGTACGTGTCCCCTCAAATTAGCATTTTGGGTTTCTTTGACTAAATACCCAGAAGTGGGATTTGGTCCTTCTTTGTCTCTTGTTATATATAGCCTTTGTCTTAAAGTCTATTTTATCTGGTATAAGTATTGTTACCTCAGCTTCCTCCCCTCCCCACCATTTTCATGAAATAACGTTTTCCATCCCTTTACTTTCAGTCTCTGTGTGTTTCAATCTGAAGTGACTCTCTTGTAGGCAGCATATGTAAGAGTTTTGTTTTCTTACCTATTCACCCTTATGTCTTTTGATTGGAGCATTTAATCTATTTATATCGAAAGTATTGTTGATAGATACATAGATATTATCATTTTATTTTTCATAATTTTGATCTTTTTTTCTGTCTTAAAAAAGTCCCTGTAACATTCTTTGTGATACTGGTTTGGTGGTGATAAACATTTTTAGTTTTTCCTTGTCTGAAAGCTCTTGATCTGGTTTTTGATTGTAAATGGTAACTTTACTGGGTAGAGTACCTTTGGTTGTAGTCTCTTACTTTTCATCACATTTAATATTTTGTACCAGTGTTTGGGTTCATCTTGTTTGAGACTCTGCACTTTCTGGACTTGCTTGTCTATTTTCTTCCCCAGATTAGGAAAGTTTTCAGTTATTATTTCTTCAAATAATTTCTTAATTCCTTGCTTCCTCTCTTCTCCTTCTGGTACTCCTATGATGCAAATGTCATTATGCTTGATGTTGTCCCAGAGGCCAGTTAAAGTATCTTAATTTATGGGGAATTATTTTTTCTTTTGTTATTCTTTTTTTTTTTTTTTTTTTTAAATATTTTTTTTTTTATTTTTA
>PVKE010022174.1:0-18348 GCA_004027555.1 Craseonycteris thonglongyai
TACAGTTTGGGATGGAGTCCTTTTTCTATAGTTGCAAGCAGTAACATAGCAACAGTCAGTTTCCAGATACAGTCAAGACAGTTGAAGGATATTGTCTAGTCTTATTAAAAACAATGTCTTTTCAATGACCTAATCCTTCAAATTGTTCAATTTCCTTAACATGTTAATTAAGGGGAAAAAGTGAAAGTAGTGCTTTCTTTATTTTTCTAATTAAAAAAAAATTTTTGAATGATAGTTGACATACAATATTATATTAGTTTCATGTATATAACATAGTGATTAGACATTTATATAACTTATGAAGTGATCACCCCAATAAATCTAGTACTTACCTGATAGTATGTAATATGGGTATTACATTATTATTGACTATATTGACTATATTCCTTAAATATCCCCATAACTGTTTTGAAACTACCAATTTGTATTTCTTAATCCTTTCCCTGGTTTCACTTATCTCCCAAAACCCCTCTCAGCTGGCTGCCATCAAATGTTCTCTATATCTATGAGTTTGCTTTTGTTTTATTTTGTTCTTTAGATTCTCTATATAGGTGAAATCATATGGCACTTGTCTTTCTCTGTCTGACTTATTTCACTTAGCAATATACCCTTTATGTTCATCTATGTTGTTGAAGATGAGAAGATATTATTCTTTTTTATGGCTATATAATATTTCATTGTTTATGAATATATATCACCTCTTCTTTGTCTGTATATCCACTGATAAATACCCAGGTTTCCCCCATATCTTAGCTATTATAAACAATGCTGCAATAAACATATAAATGCAAATGTCTTTTCAAAATAGTGTTTTGGTTTTCTTTGGATAAATGCTCAGATGTGGGATTACTGGATCCTTTTTGTCTCTTTTTATAGCCTTTGTTTTAAAGTCTATTTTGTCAGGTATAGATATTGCTACTCAAGGTTTATATTTTCATGATATATCTTTTCCATTCCTATACCTTCTGTGTGTATCTTTTGATCTGAAGTGGATTTCTTGTAGGCAGCAAACATAAGGGTCTTATTTTCTTATCCATTTAGCCGTCCTATCTTTTGATTCGAGCATGTAATCCATTTACGTTTAAAATAATTATTGATAGGTGTTAGATATTGCCATTTTATTATTCATATTTTTAATCTTTTTTTTTCTTCTACTTAGAGAAGTTTCTTGAACATTTCTTGTAATACTGGTTTGATGCTGATGAACTCTTACATTTTTCTTGTCTGAGAAACTATCTGTCCTTCAATTCTAAATGATAGCTTTTCTGGGTAGAATAATCTTGGTTGTAGGTCCTTGCTTTTCATCACTTTGACTATTTCCTGCCAATCTCTTCTGGCCTGCAAAGTTTCTATTGAGAAATCAGATGACAGCCTTATGGGAGCTCTCTTGTGGGTAGCTATTATAATTGCTTTTCTCTCGCTGCTTTTAAAATTTTGTCTTTAAGCTTAGGCATTTCAATCATGATGTGTATTGGTGTGGGCCTCTTTGAGTTCATCTTGTTTGGGACTCTCCATACTTCTTGAGTTTGTGTGTCTAATTCTTTCACAAAATTAAGGAAGATTTCTGTTATTATTTCTTCAAATAAGTTTTTAATTCCTTGCTCTCTGTCTTATTCTTCTGATACACCAATGATGTGAAAGTTGGTACACTTTATGTTGTCCTAGGGGCCACATAAACTATCCTCATTTGGGGGCATTCTTTTTCCTTTTTCTTGTTCTGATTGGGTATTTTCTACTACCTTAACTTCTAAATTGCTGAACTGATGCTCTGCTTCATCTAATTTACTGTTGATTCCCTCTATTGTACTCCTTATTTTAGTTATTGTATTCTTCATTCCTGACTGGTTAGTGTTATGCTTTTTACATCAACTTTTATGTTTCTTATCTCTTTGTTAAAATTCTTTCTGAGATCATTGAGCATCCTTGTACCGGTAACCAGTGTTTTAAACTCTGTGTCTGTAGATTGCTTGTCTCCATTTTGTTTATTTATTTATTTATTTCTGAAGCTTTGTTCTGTTCTTTCACTTGAGACCTGTTTCTTTGTCTCCCCATTTTAACTGTCTCTCTATGTTTGTTGCTATGTGTTATGCAGAGCTGCAGTGTTTCCCAGCATTAGTAAAGTGGCCTTATTTTGTAGGTGTCCTGTTGGGACTAGTGGTACAGTCTTCCTGGTCTCCAGAACTGGGTCCTTTGTGTTGGTTGTGTGTATCCTCTTGTTGTCATTGAGATTTGATTGCTATTGGCATGTCAGTGGGGAGAATTGACTCCCAGGCTGGTTGCTTGGGAGAAATAGCAGTGACTACAATGGAGGAACTACTTTGTAAGAGCTGACTCTACAGAGTAGGGCAGCAGAGACTAGATGCTGATTGTTTGGGGTTTGTGAACAGTTGAGAAATATTATGAAAGCCCATAGCATGAGCCATAACAGGCCATTTGTATGGAGAAGCCACTGGAAGTGGCTTAAATGGGTCCAGAATTTGGGAGGGGCAGGTTCTCAGGGAATCAGCAGGGAAAAGAAAATATTTTTAGTTAGTTGAAAGGAGACTCAGATATGGTAGCCACCTGTGTCTGCACAGAGGAAGGTGGAAGGGCTCAAAAAGAAACAATGAATTTTTCCAGTACTTCTGTTTGGGAGAGAGCTGTCTCTTTAGCTTTTGCCCTGAAGCCAGAAAACTTAGTTCTTCCTGGTATGTCTCTGGTACCTTTCAAACTACTTTCTCATTGCTGGAGCTCGTAGTGAGTCCAGTAGTGAGTAAGTTTATGTACTGGCCTTTAGGAGGAGCTCCTAGGACTCCAGCCACCCTCCATTCTCAGCCACAGTCTCTGTTGGTTTTCACAGCCAGAAGTGGGGACTTTTATCTCTGTCACTGGGACTCTAGTTTGGGAAGCCTGGTCTGGTACTGGGATCCCTCACTGATCCAGGGGAGCCTCTGCAGCCAAGATATCCCTCCCAATTTTCAACCACGAAATGCAGGCGTGGGACCAGCTCATTCTGCATCTCTGCCTCTCACACCAGTCTTGACATGGCTTCTTCTATACGCCCTTAGTTCCAGGACTTCTATTTAGCTATGCTTCAGGTGATTCTCAATGATGGCTGTTCCATAGTTTAGTTGTAATTTTGATGTGGTCATGACAGAAGGCAAGCAAAGCATTTACCTACTCTGCCATCTTGACCCAAAATCCCTTTGTTTTTTTCTAGTTCAATCCCTGTGATTGTCATGTTATAGAGTATGTTGTGGGGAATGGCATAACAAGAGATTGTGAAAATGAGAAGTGAGAGTAGTGCTTTCTTAAAAAGGATAATATATGTGAGATTTTGAATTTCTGCACTTCTCATTGTAAATACCTCTAAGGAAACTTGATACCGACCTGAACTTTTCAGCATGAAACAGAAATATTTGATATTCCATCAGCTTTGGCTGTGTGTGTGTATATATACTACTTTTCTCAAATGATATGACATTTGGCTGATGTTCCCACTGTTTATTTGAAAACAACTTAAAATAAAAGGACAAGGAAGAGTATGTCTTTTCACTTAATTCATAAAGACTAAGGAAGGTTGAAACTTATATAAACAATGATTTTTAATTTTTTATAATTCTTTAGAAACTATAAATGATAAAGCTAACTTCTTATCTTTTTTAATTTCTAATGTCTCCCAACTTTTATCAGTTCATCTAAGAGGTACATATTTTCTCAGTTTTTCAATGAACTGCTGTTAGGCTTTCATGTGTGTGTGTGTGCGTGTGTGTGTGTGTATAGGGGAAGATCAATTTGGATTTATTAATAAATTAAATGAGAAAAGAGTAGATAAACTCTATTAATTTAAAGATTATGGATACTTTCTTACCTATGTAATTTCTTAACTTTTTGAAGGATATTTGTCAGTGGGGTACTTGATATACAGGTGGTCTCACTTTCATTTTTCCATGTTCTCTTTTAGCTTTTTGATATGTGGAATTAGTTTTAGAATTATTTCTGAACTAGTTTTTTCTCAAGGAATATCTCTCTTTTGTTTACTGGCATCCTTATCCATTAAAATCATAGAAGTTTTCAGCTTTGTGCCTCTTTCAAGAGTGAGAGATATCGAGATTATTTTGGTATCCAACACATATGATGTATGAGATTATTTGTGCCAGCATATTGGTAGAAATAGAAAATCCCAATTTCTAACTAGTAAGATATCTTATGAAAGATGAAAATTCTAAAGCTCCCATAAAGAATCATTGCATAACGATCTCTCTGATATTATATATGAATTCTGTAATCTCAAAAATACAAATCTGTAATAAAATAAGTGTAATATATTTGATTTTAATTTTTATTGTCTTGTTAATTTTCTCTACTGCTTGTTTGCATTTTCACAATATAATTATTGTCTTATCTAAAACATTAGCAAAGCTCCAATTATTAATTATATTATAATATGCTTTTACATATAATATCCATGTAATAAACATTTAAATTTAAAAGAGAATTGTTGATTGTTGATTTTGAAAATCCTTAAAAAGTAGTATCCTTCTTGACTTTGCTCTTTTTTGTCTTTCTTAGTTTTAGTTTTGGTGTAATGTTTAATACTAGTAATGTTGGTGAAGAATTTAAATAAATAGAACTTATAAAAGCCCAAGAACCTGGACATGAAAGAGGTCGATCAAGAGAGATAGATACACATACCTCTGGGGTTGCCATATGCTGTACAGGTTTCCTTTACTTTCTGTCAACATAAGCTATTTTGTTCTTTACCTTTTATCATCAAAATAGAAGACATGATAAGGACGTATAATTATATTTGTTATTTAAGACATGTTCTTTTCTTTCTAATTTCTGAAACAGAATGAAAAGACCAGTTTTAAAATATTATAATCCCATTTTGAGAATATCTTCCTCTCTTTCTTTTTTTTCCTGAATCTCTTGACCATGATCTGTTAACAATGATTGACTTTGTGGAGCTAGTTTTTAGAGAATATTTACTTATTTTTGTCATTAAAATCTTTTTAACATAAGACTTCTGTAATTTGAAAGTGGTACAAATCAACACATAAATATCAACTGTTATTTCTATTAATTTTTTTATTACATATTTATATTTTAACAATATAATTATTCTAATTATCTTCATCACTGATAATGAAGAAAATTAAATATTTATAACAATATGGGCCAACTGTAGTCCTGCCTTTTAAGGAGTTTTCTGCATGGCGGAGAAGTTGAAATTTATTTGAAAGCATAAAAACTTTCTTATTTTAACTTTAAGCCTAATCATGTCAAAAAAAAAAAATGACTCTAGGTTCTATTACAAATGACCTAAAAATTATATATTTCAGAAATTACTTACAAAGTGGCTATATAATTTACCCTCCAAACTAGAACATTTTGAGAGTGAAGGAGATTCTTAATAATTACTACAAGCAACAGGTCTTGATTGAGACTGTCCTAGGTAAGCCAAGACATATAGAAATGGTTATTACTGATGAACTAAATATAAAATATTAATAAAATAAATATAGAAAATCTTTTTAAGAACTCTATTTTGATGAATATGAATTAAAAAAGAATTATTCTGGCATTCTGTCCATAAAAGCATTTAAGTTTTCATGTTAATATTTGAAGCTGATATATGATCAATGTGTTATTAGGTTATGCAGAATAATACAAAATTCAGTATATTGCAGCTGGGCTCACTTTAATATCTCCAAAGGGTTCATAACTGAGCTACCCACAGGACCTTATTATGAATCTATTTCTGCTACATCTCCCAGGACCTGATAGTAGTGCTAAGAGGCTTCAAGGTGTCATGGGGTATAATTTTCCTACTAGAATTGCAATTTTAGTTTATGTACATTGTACCTATGCTACTATTTCTCTATGAAAAAATGGCTGATATAGTTCAGATGTGTAGAAATTATTCACAATGCATTAAAACAGTGGGGGAGAAATGAGGGGAATGATTGGGATAAGGGTGTAGTTCAACTAAATCTGAGATAACTTTTAAAGAAAAATAATATATTGTATTTGAAAAGGCATTTCTTACTCATTATTTCTTGCTGTTAAGTAGAACTACTTATCATGTATTAAAAGAGACAAGGCAATTTCTCACGGAATGTGGTTAAAATCAAAAGCCTATAAAAAGAAAATAATTTAGTGTCCAGACACCCTATTGGGCTCACCTATGTGTTTGTATATTTGTCTACAATATCATTTCTCAAACATTAGCCCCCTGCATCGGATCCATGGAAACCTTTCTGAGCTCTAAAGACATGTTTTTAAAATGGTGAATGTTATTTTCGCTTTGGCTAACTGCTGGGATCTGATTGGCCATTACCTTATTTCAGGGAAAGCTTCAACAGATAATCAAGAGTGTTATCAGCTATGACTCTTTGCTGCTGAACAAAAAATTTAGCAATAAAGAAAATGGTAAATTCAGGGTTTATTCATTGTAGGGGCATACCTCATGCTTTAAAGATTAATGAAAAATTCCTGGTCCATTGTTTATTAAAGATACAATCATTTTATAGCAGTTTAATTGTAAATCCACTCTTTGACATCTTAACTAATGATTCTTGCTAAATTAATAAAAGCAACATATTAAGTTTAAATCCCAGATAAGGTAAAGATTGCTGTTTTAATATCCCATCCATATCCTTTATCTTTCTACAGGGGCTTTTAGGCCAGTAGTTTTAATAACATGCATGAATGAAGATGCTCTTTTTTAACTCAAATGATGGCAAAGAGTTTTTTCTTTATATTAGCAGGCAATCAATTCCAATAGCTTTTTAATGTTTTCTTAAAGAATCAGTTTTAAAGCAGATGCTCTTCAGGGGACCCTCTTAAACTTCCTCACAGCCAGTCTCCTAATTTTCTATTACAATGCAATCTAAAGCAGCTACAAAAATAATGCAGATAATGTTTGCTGGGTAATGATTTCCAATTTCCCCATTCCATGTACCCTATTATTAGGAGGATCATTTTGGTTGTGTAAATTAATTTTCCATTCACTTCAGGGGAACATTATAATGATTTATTCAGCAACAGTGTTGAAAGAAGTGTTGGGAGGATTTTAGCAATCCTAGAAACAAAATCCATTTTTTCTGATTATCACCATGTTAAAGGGTACAAAGGGAAGAAACAAGAGTTAGTAGAATGTGTGTCTTGACTGTTGCAAACACACTACTACCACGGTTTGATGCTGGGTTGTCACTTTGTAGTACATGAACTTGGCAAAAGAATGGTGTTTGGTGACTAATTTTAACTTGGAGATTAAATAGTGAAATAGCCAGGAATTTCCCCATATGATTTTTCAGTTAAATGCTTTCAAGGAAAGATGCTACTCATTCATATTTTCTTGAAAGAAAGAAGTGACATGATAGCTTAGAATCAAGGCAAGAATATGTTTCCTAAGCATAGTATAATTAGCAAGTTAGTTTGATACAAAACTTAAAACATGAACTATCAAAGCAATTGTCTCCTCACTATAAGAAATGCAATTTTTATCTTTATCATATTTATCCCAAGATTATTTATCAAAAATTTCCAGGATTCTGTATTAGCTATGGTATTTCTATCATGAAAAGTTCATCCTTCATGAAAGTTTTATTGACTTTAATGAACTTCTATGTGTTGGTCAGTGGAATAAAATTTAACTTTGTCCAGATGAGAATGCAAATTGGTGCCCCATTCACTTCACTAGATCACTTATCTTCATTCAGCAAATATTTATGAGTCTCTATGTGGTGCCACACACTATACTGGGAGCTAGAGAGATGCTGAAACAGAAAAGCAAACAGCTGTAAATATGAAATTGACCCATGAAGTAGAGATTCATGGTATTATAAGGACATATACTATTTTAAATAATTTAATAATTTAAAGACTCTCTTTTAAATTTAACAAAGTCAGAAAAGCCAGAAAGTAATAGTCAGAGCTGTTGAAATCTGACTTGAAGGATAAGGTGAACTAAATAGGAGAAGAAGGGAGGAGAGAGTGTTCTAGAACAAAAGACAGGATCAGATTTGTGTTTTGAAAAGAACATTGTGGTAGCATCATGGGGACCATATTGGGGGAGAGGTAGAATAGATACGAGAACTCATATATGGGGGACTTTTGCCACCCTCCAGAGAGAAGAGGCATGCCGGGCAGATGTATTGTCTTCCCAAGTCTCTGCCCATCTATATGTGGTTGGCCAGATTGGACATTACTTTCCTGGTTACCATGTAGCCAATGATGAAGGCACATACTTCTGTAAATTGAAGTGACATGGGCTTAGTTGGATCACCAAAATACTAGATGGTTTCAGAATAAAGATTGTGTAGATAAGTGGGAGTGGATTTAGGATCCCTGATGGAGTAGTGAAGGATCATAGAAGGATGATTTATGAAGTTAAATCTTTTTCTTTCTTTCTTTTTTTTTTTTTTTTGAGTGTTATGTTTGCATATATTACTTTGGAGTACTATTGAGAAATGCTCTTGTTTCAATAGAATGGTTTTCTTATTAATACATAAGTGCACAGCCTTGGCCTGGTTTCGTTTCCAAGTTAGAGCCCCGTTAGAAGTGGTCTGGTGAAGTAACACAGTCCATGCTCAGCTTGACCTGTGTGCAAAGCCTAACTCTGTTACTTGGGAAGCCTCCTAAACCCTGAGTCCCAGTTTCCTCACCAGTAGGGTGGTGGGCACTCAGTATTCCCTCATATGAACTTGGGATGAGTAGGGGAGATAATGCATGTGAGGCTCCAAATAGGACTCTTGTTAATCCATAGTTGTTTGCTAGAGATAAGCAATCAGGAAAAACAGATGGTTTGGTCCCAGCTAGCTGTAGTGGTGTTTCAGTGTTTATAATCAAGTTAGGTTAGATGGGTTCAAGTGACACAGGTTAGTCAGTAATGTGCCTCTCAGAGAGGATGAGTCCCAGGAATCTAGGATTCAGGGAAGTGACAAATCATGTTGCCTGAATTTTTGCAGTAAGGAACACAGGATTACCACTGGAGAGCCTAGTGACACCAGAATGCCTTGGTCAAGATGAAGCTCTGTGGCAATTATCCCTTGGACTGGAGCTTGTGGCTGTGCTTTCTTTATAATGGCTCAGCATAGGCCAGCTTTATGAGACCTGCCCTCAGGACACACAGGGGCCCTCAATCTTGCCTAGCACGCATCTCAAATAGCACTGCCTGTAGAACTCCAAAGGAATGGAAGTAGGACCTCTGCCTACTGTTCTCAGCCTGGGCCATAGATTTCCTGAATGAGTACTCCTTCCTCCATTATCAAATGTACTTTGGCCTGTTGATGTTGTTTTTGGCATCGGTTAACCCTGAAGTCAATGACCTCAAAGAAGGCCGAGCAAAGGGCCATTACTTGTTATCCACAGAAATGTAGATTATTGATTCATCCCTTTTAGTCTTTTTTTTTTTTTATAGTCACAAAGAGGATAGGAGGATAGAAGTAGGTTAGGCTGTGTTTGAGACTGAAACATGAGCTCACTGGAAATGACATGGAAATTCAACATTTCCCTTCTGTTGTGATTACCATTATGCTTTATCAACAATGCAAACGTCAAAAAAGAATGTGTGTGTGTGTTCAACAAAACAGGAAGATTTTTTTAATTCTTTAAATTTTTATAAATGTTAAACACTGTTGTGGCAGGTAGAACTATTGTATATTTGAAAACTGCATTTATGGAAGTTAGTGGTATAGATTTTTTAAATGTCAGCAATTTTTCCCCATGCATTTCAAAATCCATTATCAAGCTTGTCAAAAGAGAAGAACCTATCATGATATTAAAGGGCATGCAAACTGCATTTATTAATCTCCTGATTCATTTTGAATTTTAAGAATAAACTAAAAGTGTGAGTTAGAAGTAATCACATCTATATATTCTGTGGGTGGGCGGGGGAAGATGTTACATCCATTTACTTAATCTCTCAAAACTATATAAAAGTGCCATCTGTCTACGGGTTTACTAATACTTCATGAAAAAATGGATATGTGAATTGTCACCTAATTTTTTGGGTAAGCTTGAAATAGTCTGATGTAAAAATGGAAGCTGTGACACTTCTACAAAATTCACTTAAGGGGACTCTGAAGATGAACTCAAGCAAAGGGAAAATGAGGGTAGATATTTTTCAGTAAATATGAAAGACATATGGGAAATCATTTGAATTTGCAAAACAGATACACTTGAAATTTATGACATTTAAAATTGTTTTCTGAAGGCAACTGAGGACATGTCAGATAGAGGGAAATTCAACTTCTAGAGATTGAAATTGAGATCCACATGCTGCTCATTGGAAAAGAATTATCCTACATTTTAATATACATTGGATGATGAAAATAATCAGTGATTTAACAAATTATAAGGCAGGGGCTCATAATTCTAGATATTAGTTAGCATTTGAGTTATTTCTCACATGGGCAACTTTGTATTTTACTTAAGCACAAATTGTAGAATTGTGTCAAGGATTTAAAATATATTTAATTAAATCATAGTTAATGAGTTTCCTAAAGAAAATTGGAAAGCTCAGTTAATAGGAAAGATAAAAACATCTTATAAATGAATTATCTAATGATCAGAAATAATACTTGAAATAAACTGAAAATAAGTCTAATGAAGAACCTAGTTTTAAGGGGCAGGTGAGAGAGGTAGACCTAAAACAATATAGAGTACAAGAGTAAGTCTACTTCCTTCTTTTCTTTCTTTTTTTTTATCTCCCTCTTTATATGTATATTCCACAACCTTCCAAATTGAATATATAAATGGGACAATGGGGCACAAAATTCAAAATAAAAAAATCTATCAAGAATAGTTAATGAATAGATTTATCAGGAACAGTCATGAGTTAATTATTTTTGAAGATGTGTTAAATTTATTTCTGAACTTCAACAAAAACAAAATAAACTATCATGAAATTCTGTTGCATATTGTCTCAAAGAAGTAAACTTTTCTTTAACACTGCACACTAAAAGTTTTTATTATGTGACATCAAACAATAACAAACATAATAATAATAATTAAAATGTTATGCAGCACTACTATGTGCCAGACAATATTGTAAGCTATATATTATTTATAGTAATCCTCACAATAATCCTATGAAGTAGGTAATATTATTATTCTCATTTTTAAATTTTTAAAAAGATTTATTTTATTGTTATTGACAGAGATAGACAGAGTCACAGAGAATGGGGAGGGCCCAGAGTAGTCTCCATAGTTGTACATCATCAGTTTTCGACATTGTTTTGTTATACACGTGTGGGCAGGGGCCATGTAGGGTGGGAACTTGGCTGGGGGCCTCCCACATGGGAGGCAAGCCTCCTTGAGCCAGGGGTTGAACAAAGGGGCAGTGAAAGGGGGACAAGAAACTGAACTGGGGGCCTCCCTCATGGGAAACACACCTCAATTCAGCATATGGGTTCCCACAGGCTGGGGCAGGGATTTGATCCTCGATCCCTGGGGCTGCAAAGTGAGTGTTTAATCCACTGAGCCATCCTGGTTTCTCCTATTATTGTCTTTTTAAAGATGAAAAACTGAGGCATAGAGAGATTAAGCAACTTGTCCGAAGTCACCCAGTAATAAATGGGGGAATCAGGATTTGAACACAAGCCATTTGGCTTCAAAGTCAGTGTTCTTAGTTATTATGCTACACTATGTATATATGTACATATATACATACACACACACACACATACACACACACACACACACACACCTACCTCTAAATTGTATATATTCATATGTATGTAAGTGGGTATGTGTATTTCTGTATGTCTATACATGATTATATATAATAGATATAGATATCCACCACATTCCACTTCCCCTTTCTAAGGTCACTTCTGCACTGTAGAGAAGCCAGGAATTAGGTTTCCCAGATTCCTTTGTTCCATGTTTCCTCAGCTTAGAGTTTGCCAATGCGAGGCACTAGGTGAAAGTGGAAGTTAGACTAGAAGAAGCCAGCTGAAGCAGTTGTATCCAGCCGTGTGAGTAGACCTGAGATGTTCTAGAAGCTTCCCAGCAAGCTCTGGAGATGCGCCTACTTCCCTACCATTGATTGTGATAGTTGATGAAAGATTTCCAGAGACATTAAAGAAATGGGAATGCTTCTGTGAGCTGTTAAGAACCCGCTGCCTCTGACGTCTGACTCAGATAGTGGCTGAGGCTTCTGCGACCTTCCTCCCCTCCACTCTTTCAACCTTTTTAAAGCTTTGAATGCCTATTTTATATATGTCATATCTAGCATGAAAACAGTGGCTGTTTTTTTCCTGATCATGCATGTCTGTAATACAATAAAATAGGGAAATATCATAATGGTTAAAACCATTGGCTGCTGAGTCAGACGTGTTTAGTTTAGTGTTATAATCCTATAAACTGGAAAAGTTGTTCAATATATCTAAATCTTAATTTGCTCATTTGTAAAATGTGGACAATAATAGAATCTTTGTTAATAGGACCTTAATAATAGAACACTTTAGATAGTTCTGAATATTTTTTTAAAACTATGTAAAGCACATAGCATAGAAAGTAGATGTTCGTAATTGTTATTGTGATTTACTACAGTTTTTCAAAGAAACATTTTTCAAATTTTCTTGTGTTAGCTTGTTTATAAATCTGGGAATTTAACATTAAATTTTAAATCTTCAATTGGGAACTACAGTAATATGATGGAATCTGATTTCATTCAGAATATTTTTGTTATGAATAAATTAATGTTTTTAAATAAAATAATGTAGGCTTATTATAAAAAGTTAAAAAAGGGGAAGCCGGGATGGCTCAGTGGGTTAGGCGCTCACTTTGAGGCCCTGGGGACAGAGGGTCGAATCCCGGCCCTGGCCCGTGCGGACCCATATGCTGAACTGGGGAGTGCCCCCAGTTCAGTTCTCACTGGGGCAAGACCCCGGCCCAGTTCCTGCCCTGTGCAGCCCCGCGCCCACCTGTGGAATGAAACTATGTGAAAAAACCAATGATGTGCAACTACGAAGACTGTTCTGGGCCCTCCCACTTCTCTCTGTCTCTGACTCTGTCTCTCTCTCTCTCTCTCTCTCTCTCTCTCTCTCTCTCTCTCTGTCAAAAACAATAAATAAAAAAAAAATGTTAAAAATTACAGCAGTGTATAAAGTCTAAAGTAGAGGAGTTTCCATCATCATTGAATAACTATATTTATAGTTCTATACTTTTTATATGCACATTCATGTTTATATATATTTGACCAAAAAATATCAAATTATACTTGCTTCTGTCCTCACTTTTTTTTTTACTTAACAATAATCTTGACAGACCTATCTAACAGTGAGAGAACCACCTTGGTCTTTCTAATGATTTTATGGTATTTTATGTATTTCTATTTCATAGTTAGTTTAGTTAATCTTATATCTATGAGTTTTAAGGTTATTTCCAACTTAGCTGCATTATGAAAGTGTTTCGGTCAACATCCATGCAACTTTGTGCAAAGTTTAATAATTTTATTAGAATAAATACTTGAATATGCAGTTTTGAGGTCAAATTAAATATGCATTTCAATTTTAATTCAAATCATTAAGTGCTCAAGAGATAGCTTGAATAAGTTTTTACTCCCAACAAGAGAACATAAAAGTGCTTGTTTCTGTTTATTGATAAATCTTCTGGATAGCTGATTATAAAGGTATCGTGTTTACAGTATCCAGATTCATGGATGATTAAAATGTTCCTTATTCCATTCGAATCAAATTCTCATCTTAAGTGAGTCTTTAGAAAACTCTGGAAGAATGTCGGTTCTCAGGAAAATTCTCTGATGAGTGCCCTAAAAGCCAGGATTCTGTGTTGTTGAATTAAGGGAAATAGCATGTGTCAGATACCAGCTGTGTGGGCCACAGATCTGACAGGCCACTGTGAGCACATGGGAGCCTCATTTGAGTTTCTACTCAGCTGCAGGATTTTGCCAATCAAATAGTCGTAGGCTGTGGGGATGCTGAGAATACAGGTCATTAAAAAAAATTATTGTTTTATAAGAACGTGAGCACATATTTAGTGCAGATGTTTAAGTTCTGTGCCAAATCCTCATGAAGAGGTGATTGGGCCTGATAATCTACCTCTGTTATGGAAACAAAATAAACCACTCAAACACCTCAATAAAAAGGTGAGATTTTGATGAGTAAAACCTCACTGCTTACCTAATAGGTTAACAAAAGTTCTCAACAGTTAAGTGAGTAGAGCTCTTGGGTAGAGTCATTTCACTTTAGTTTAAGTTCTTGCAAAACCATGTTCTTATTGATTGGTGGCAACAGAAAATAGGCTCAGTAGCTTTCTAAGGCCATTACATAAAAGCAAAATGGGAACATTGACCCAGAGAAAGGGGATAGCTTCCCTCTTTCAGTGACTAAGTGAAGGGCCCTTTTCATGAAGACCTGCATATAATAATCTAATATAAATTATATAACAAAGGTCCAGGGCTGCTTTAGGCCGTTTGAATTGAAAATTATTTTATCAAAAAGAACCCGAAAAACTCTTCCTTCTCCTCTAATTTTGACATTGATATCAGTAGGTGCAGCGTCTCTGCTTCATAAGTTGTCTGCCTAGGAAATCAGAAGTAGGTGGAATAAGGGTTTTCTTATTAGTTTAACCGAGTCAGAATTGAGTTTTATTTTTTGTCTGTATACTTCTATAACTGATTCTTTGTACATCCAATTAGGACAAAAATCTAATAAAAGAGCTTTGGGATTGGAAGAATTTTGGACAAGATATTTCTAGTAAACTGATAGTAATTTGACTTTCCTACCTTTACACTAAAATTAGTTTGAAGACTCTGGGTGTCAGAAAAAAGATTATTGAAATAGGTTTTGCAAGAAGAATCTTGTCAATTTTAATTTAGAACATTTTGTAAAAATGTAATATCACTTACATGCTAGCAAAACAATTTAAAGAGATTATTTATACCTTTGTAGAAAAGAAAGAACAATGAAAAACTGATCTGCATTAACTCCTAAATAAAAGCCATTGAGAGAAAAGTTAATTTTCATTTTTTTATAAATTGCCCTTTAGCATTTATTTTCAAGTGTATGCTTAAAATGATAAATATGAACACTGATAAATTTTCGTTGATTTTTTTTTGGGGGGATGAGCTATTTTGCAGCACGAAAAATGTCATTATTATTAAGAATAACAATAACTTTCTACAGCCCTTTATCATTTTTGTAGATTCTTCCACACATCAATTATAACTGCTGACAACACCTTTTATACAATTTAGGCAGATAGAATTGTCTCCATCTCACAGTGAGGTCTCTGAAGCTCTGAGAAGGTCACTGACTTTACCTTCTGACCTTCTTACATGGCATCCTTTTCCTCAGTGCATCCCAGGGCACTACTCTAGGCACAATAGAAACTCAGTTCATTGTTGTGTGACTTGCCTGAAACCACATGGCTTACCGTTTCTTGGGACTCAGACTTAGTATTCCTTATACTTAAAAAAGCTGGAAGAAATAAGACAATATTTACTTTAACATTTAATGTAAGATTAAGCTCTTTTTGATCCAATGGTCTAGCTAAATAAAGGAGAGTAAAGCTTTTCTACCAAAGCAGTTTCCCTCTTGAAATCCCCATGTGTTAGTCAATCAATTGACTAACGTTTTTTTCACTGACACATCACTTACTGTGTGCTGTGATATACTGTCCAGACTCTTTAGGCCTGAACCTTCTTATGCAAGGGAACACTGCCTACTACATAGGTGGGTGTGGCCTACATCCACTGACTCCTTCATGTAGAACCATAACAGCTCTGCCTTTTTTTCTTAACACAGGACGACTCTCAAGGGTGATTAGAGCTACAAACTCACCTGCTGCAACTGTGTCAAGATTTAACATCTCTCTTGGCCTGAACTGCTTTGCTCATGTCTCATAGATATCAGTCTTAGGAGAACTTCCCAGTAATCTCATGCACACAGGTCTCAGACCTCAGAGTTTATTTCCTAGGGATGGGTTTTTGCCTGGAACCTTGGTGAGGATGGGTGGAAAACTGGTTTCAGTTGAGCCTGTGTCTCATTTCATATAGTCTCTAGGCTTTCCCATGAGTTTTCTCTTGTCAGGGTGGTCAGACTTCTTCCAAGGTGATTCAAGGCCCTGAGAGACCAAGGCAGAAGTAGTCAGTCTTCTTAAAAGCTGGGCTTAAAAATAACATAGCATCACTACAAATAAAGGAAAAAAAAGTGGGATAGGCATGGTAGATTTTGAGTTTATCTTTATCCGCTACATGTACTAATTGAAATATGCATTAGCTTGACAGGGAGAGCAGTTTTTCACCCCCTGCCCTCTCCAGGAGAGTGCAGATTACCACCTATAAATGTATTAGTTAGCCTGGTGTATTTTTTTGTGTCAATGGAAAGAAATTGAGACATTCTCATAGGCCATGGCTGGGGAAGAGGGTATGATGGGGAGGATAATGTGTAGAAGGAAGGTAGAAGAAGTACTCCTTTTCTACATAAACTATTACAGGAATGTCCACCATAGGTATATAATTTCAATCCATATTTATGGAGGTTGTCTTGGTGTATACAATAACATAAGAAAGCAGATATTGGGTTGGTTAGAATTAAAAACCTTAGAACTGAAATCAGATAATCTTAGATTTGAGTTCTAGTTTTGCTCTTGAATGAATGTGTGACCTCTGATGAATGAATGAACCTTTCAGTTTTACTTTTCTCGCCTGCAAATGGAGATAATAATGCCTATTTTCTGATTCTGAAGGTTGAGTACAATGAAATAAGATAGAGTCTATAAAGTATTTGTATTGGGTCTGGTGTATAATAAAAACTCAAGCACTTGTGACAAAAATGTGCAAAAAGAAAATAACAGTATTCCAAATATTGATACAAAGCAAAAGAAAAGAAACAAACAAATAAATCAGGGAGAAATATTAATGATAAAAACCATGAACCATGAAGGATTCTACATGTTCTCATTCATTTGTAAAATTGAAGAAAGACAGACCTGAGTAGTTAAATAATAATGAACTGTGTGGAGTATCCTTCACAATCCCTGGCAGATAACAGACATTCAATAAATACTGCAGAATCTGAATTATCATGAAGATATTAAATGGGAAATGAACAGCCTTTGAAGGGGACTGATAAATAATATAGCAAAGGGCAGAGAATTAGAAAACATCTATTTTTCTCAACATAGCCAAAACCAACTGACTTGTTTTCTAGTAATATGCTTTCAACCCCACTCAGATTCAGAAGTGAACTGCTATACTGCTATAAGGGGAAAAAAACCTAACTTTCCATATGTTGTAAAGTCACTGGAAAGTCTCCTCTAGTTATTTCTCATTCTTAGTGTTCATTAACCACAGACTCTACTGATAGGAAAAATCTAGACTTGTTCCTAGGCCTATGTTTTAAATGTTTTAGTTATTTTACTGTCTTTTTGACAGTGCATAACTAATGCAGATGAGAAGAGAAAAGCTCAGTTTAAAGAAAGTATGTGGGTCAATCTATCTCACTTACTAAATATTGAAAATTTAACATTATAGTTCTACAACAAAGAATTATTGCTCCCATATCACCTGTCTGAAAGAGAAGCAAGTCTGTTTTTCTTCCCCTGTGGTTAGCACAGTGTGTCTGAACAAACAGGCAATTAAGTTCTTAAAATACGAACCCAAATGAAGCTGAGATGAGGTGTCTTTTCATTTTGTTCTACAATCAAAGACAATTAACTCACCAGGTGGCTTAACTTATTCTGACTCTTCTTGATAAACATGTACATTATATACAATGTTTATACAAGTTTTTAGCAAGTTTCAGGAAAAAGGATTGATTATGTGATTATGTGTAAAATAACATTTACCACATCTCAGTATTGATATATGATGGAAAACAGAATTGTTCAGTGGAAAAGGTCACAACACAGTGATCATATGTCAGTTTTACCCATTAGCTATTAGTGTGACCTTAGGAAAGTCACCTCATTCATTTGACCTGCAGGCACCTCATCTCTAAAATATGACTGATGCTAATTCTTGATTGACCTACTGGACAGGGCTGTGAGGCTCAAATGAAATTACAAATGGGAAAGGGTGTGAAAGTACCATATAAGGCTCATTTGCAATTAGTATTTTAATATTAAATCCATAAAATTTTATAATATTATAGTATACTATACATGGCCACAAATATATATATTTTAAATATTTATTTATTGTTTTTGAGAGAGAGAGAGAGAGAGAGAGAGATACAGAGTCAGAGACAGAGAAAAGGGGGAGGGCCTAGAATAGTCTCCATAGCCTCACATCATTAGTTTTTCCACATAGTTTCATTCCACAGGTGGGCGGGGCTGCACAGGGCAGGAACTGGGCTGGAGTCTCGCCCCAGTGAGAACTGAACTGAGGGCACT
>PVKE010022175.1:0-25802 GCA_004027555.1 Craseonycteris thonglongyai
AAAAAAAAAAAAAAAAAAAAAAAAAAAAAAAAAAAAAAAAAAAAAAAAAAAAAAAGAATTATACTGAGTTTCAAAAGAGTACATGATGCATGATTCCACCTACACAAAATTCTAAAAACTGCAAACTAATCATAATGACACAAACAGGTGGCCTGGAGGTTGAGAGGTGAATGGGAAGAGAGATAATATTCTCAATATCTTTTTTTTTTAAGATTTATTTTTATTGTTTTTGACAGAGAGAGACAGAGACAGAGAGAAGGGGGAGGGCCCAGAACAGTCTCCATAGTTGCTCATCATTGGTGTTTCCACATAGTTTCATTCCACAGGTGGGCAGGGCTGCACAGGGCAGGAACTGGGCCGGGGTCTCACCCCGGTGAGAACCGAACTGGGGTCACTCCCCAGTTCAGCATATGGGTCAGCATGGGATGGGACCGGGGCCGGGGCCTGGGCCGAGATTCGATCCTTGGTCCCCGGGGCTACAAAGTGAGCACTTAACCCACTGAGCCATCCAGGCTTCCCCTATTCTCAATATCTTGATTGTGGTGGTTTCCCAGAAAAATACATATGTCAATACTAACCAAAATGCACACTTTAATATGTGTCATTTATTGTCTGCCAATTATCCTTCAATAAAGTTGTAAGAAAAAAAGAAAACAAAAAACTTAAAAAGTAAAGTAAAACAATAATAGTACATTATGACCAAGTTGGGTTTATCTCAAGAATGCAAGGTTGATTTAATATTTGAAAATCACATTAACATAATAAAGGAGAACACTATATATTCATCTCAATAGAAGCAGAAAACGGAAATAATCTTCAGAAAAACAACACAAGCAAACGCACTACAATATAAAGTCATGAGCTTCCAGGTGACTATCATGCAGAATGAATGAATAAAAAAAGTTATTTGACTTACTACAAGGTACATTACTGTAAAATTTCAAATGTGGAAGGATAAAGAAAATATTCTAAAAGCTTCGGGAGAGAACCAAGAGAAAGCCAGTCACATAAAAAAGACAGGGAATCAATAGATTTGGGGCTTCCTGAAGCAACTGAAAGCTGGAAGATAAGAGAACAATGCCTTCAGAATTCTGAGTAAAAAATGTTACAAGCTAAAATAACTATCAAGTCGCATCCTCCATCAAGTATGAATAGATGATGGGAGAATAAAGACATTCTCATATATTCTAAACCATATGTTCTTTTGTACCCTTTCTCGAGAATATACTTAATTTCTTTTTCCCAAACAGGGGACTATATCCAGAAAGATAACAATATGGCAGTCAAAGAGGCAAAAAGAATCCCCAGGCTGAAACTGAGGGGTTCCCAGCACAATGGCTATGTGTCTAGAGTACATCCAGGCTAGTTCATAGCAGAAAGACGGGGGTACTAATTTAGATATTGTCTGGAAGAAAAACTTGAAGGGATAGAATATCTGATTTTTTAAATAATGATAGATCTATAGGAAACTACACAACCAAAACAACAAGGTAATGCTCCACTCCAGGTTAAACAAAAAGTTTTATAAGAGAGGGGAATCGTTCTGATAGAGCCCCACATGATTCAGCGAGAAACAGTATTTACAGAGTTACATGAGTGTATTTAATACTGATTTAACTATAAATTGGTGGCAAGGGACAGGCTAAGCTGGAGCATTTGGGACGAGGTAAAAAAATGAAATATTCGCTTCCATAATACAAAGTGAATAGATAACAGCCCAAACGGTTCATTTTAAATAATCAAAGAAATAGCAATATAAGTGTGTTATTTAGAAAACTGATGCTACCTGCCAAAACAAACAGCTGAAAGAAATAAACATGGTTGCCTCTATGGAGTAGAGAAAAGACTGGTTTTTATTTAAGTCTTACATTATTTTTTAAGTATTATTTGACTTTTGAAACTATGTACATGTGTTATTTTAATTTTTAAAAAGCAAAAAATGACTCTTTGCAGTCATAATTCAACAGTTCGTAGAATATTGAATTAAAATATTAGTGACAGTCACAAAGACAAGCATAAACAGGTCTGGGAACAAACAAGAACTGACTCTTGGCAGTGAACCACTTAAGAAGAGATATTCAGATGCGCTGGAGAGAAGCCTACCAGCTGTGTGCATGAAGCACGTCACAAGCATCCGGTCGGTATGTTTTACAGACGAAATATGGAGCACTGGTTGATCTAGCAAGTTGTTTAAACCGAGGTCAGTTAAAAGAGCTTCTGATGAATGCAGATAATTAAGGTGGATGAAATAAAACAGCCTTGATCCATCCACTTTTGCTACCCTGTCTTTTCCCCATGGGTTAGATGGAAGAAATTCTACAAGGAAAGAACCTCAAGATCAAACTTCTCAGGGTCATTCGATTTGCCCTGAAATATCAACCCTCTTGAGGGAAATCTGCAAGGGAGAATGAATTGGAGTCCTTGTGAAGGGCAGGCTATCTTATATTTCCTTTGGTTTAATCCACAAAATGAGTTGGAAAGGTGGCAAAAGAGACAAAGCAAAATCTGCCTTTTGCATCACAATGGACCTATTTCTTTTCAGTAACTAGATCTGTTTCATTATTGCCTGCTTTCTCCTTCGCAGTTTTGGGTAAGTACTAAATATCATATATACACGTATTGTGGGGGGAAAATAAGCAGGTGGGAGTTCAGAACAGGACCTGAGACCCCTCTGAGATGTATGCTGAGGAGGCTTATAGCAAGTATCTTAGTCTCAAAGTCACCATCTTACCTGCCCCAGTTAATGAAGCCTTGAGGCTTTTGAGTATTTTGGATTGTTAATTAATGAAGAATTAAGAAGGTAATACAGCTACCTTTTCAAATAATCAGCTAACTGATGTCTTTGCTGTGCTATTTTGGGCAATGATCAGGAGAAATATCGCCCAGGAAGGAAAATCTGTTACTCTTTGACTTGGACTCAATTCTAGAGCAACTAGGAAGATCAGATCCACCCCTTTCCTCCCCATTTACCATGCCAGGGCTGTGACAGCCTTTCCTGATAAGAAATTGTCAAATTTCCTTGACAGTTGACACTAGAAAGCCAAGCCAGGCAGAAACTGATTTTTAGCATGGACAAAGCCATTAAATGATTATATCTTTCTATATGTCGATTCAGTTAAGAGGAACAGTTTGGATCTTCTGAAAGGTCCTTCCCCATTTGCCTATGCAAATCAACTGAAAGTATTCTCTTTATTTTTTCAGAAACCCTTAGGCTCTCTTCTTTGGTATCAATAACCCCAGAATGTGACTCAGGTCCAGTCACATGGATGTCTCATCGGTTGTTTCATAAAGAATTCTCCCCATTTTATGGTCACCTCACTAATATCTGGGCCCCAACTCTAGCCATTAGTCAGGCCCTGAGCAGGAGACAGAAGGGGTCAGCCCTTGCTCTCAGCTTTGTTTCTGATTTTAACCATCATTATTTGAACACAAGAGAAGCCCATGATAAGCACTCTTCTCCTCTTACTTCCAACCACCTAATTTTCCATGTGGGGGTATAAAGCTCAGCCACAGAAGTATCTGCATTCATGTTTTTCACAGAGAATGAGTCCAGTCACCTCATGTATACTGGTTGTGCCTCCTCATCTTATTTTTCACCTACTCCACAACTCCTACCTAGGAAGCAATGATTCTGAGCTAATGGGGAAAACTGTTGAGTTACTGGATGTTTTTCTAACTGGAATCCACATCTTCTCAAGCCCTATGAAGTGGGGGGGCCCAGAGAGGTACCTCGGTGTCAGAGCTGTTTCCATTCAGAGCCTCAATGTTTGGGTCCCTCCAGTCTTCTGAGAGTGAAGGGATGTAATTGTCTGTCAGAGCATCCCAAACCCTGTAAACAAAGAGAAGCTGTCATTAGCACACATCTGTGGCTCGCCCCCGCCTGGAGGAAGGAAGAGCTGGGCCAGGGGAGGAGAGAGGCTTCTGTGTGTGCCTGGCTGAGGTCATCTGCCTTCCAGCCTGCAGGAGCCAAGCAGCTTAGAAACTGAATTAGAGGCACAACCAGGAGAGCAAAAGCCAAGACAATGGACCCTGGCCAGGAGCTTCCGTGTGAAAGGTGTTTGCTTCAGAGAAGAGGAATTCCTTGCCAGAGAGAAACAAGTGGTAGAATCTGCAATCAAACCACCTCTGGCAATAAATGAACTGTCCCAGAAAATAAACCTGCCCCTCAACCAAATCGTTTGTGTCTCATGAACCTAAGAAATGCCCATTTCCTTTCCCATGGGCAGAGAAGTGAGAGAGAGACAGAGAGGTAGATAGAGATCTGGGCAGATTTTCACGCTGGAGCTCATTAAGGTCAGGAGCATCATCTAGTGACAACGATGTTCATGCTTACTTATTACCCCAAATGCTTAGTGAGCCCACAGTGGCCTAAATCCACTCTCTAACAGCCTGGAATCTAAGTGTGCCATGTCTTCATCATGGGCACTCTAAGGCAAATGCATGGTGGCCTAAAAGTAGGCACACAGCATAGTTTACTTGTATTTTATTACATTGTTTATGTGTACCCATATAATCTGCTGTGATGAAATTCATTGATTCCACTGTATACCTACTTTTGGGCCACCCTGTATATGAAAGGATCCAATAAATATATCTTTATCTACAAAACTGCTCTTCAGCGGGGGAAGATGAGGCTCCCTTTATTACATTTCTTTCTAAAATTCTGATATGTGCATTGTAAGAAGTGGTTTTCTACAATCTTGCTGCTTAACTCACTTATTTCAGAAAGATTTCTTTGGGGGAAAAAAATTGAGGGATGGGAAAATCATAAAGTCACAAACTCTCACACACAGGAAAATAAATAAATTAGTCAACACCAAGAGATTAATGTAAATCAGTAAACCAAGCTCCTAAAATAATGCCATCCATGAAAACCAGCAGCACTTGAGTTAATATTAGATAAATGAGGGTTCTGTGCAATCGCCCCCTCCAGGCACCTATGCATGTCATATACAGTGATGCTTACGAAACCAAGGAAGGTATATTGATATAAGGAAATAGCCATTTAAAAACAAGCAAAGATGTATACATATGATCAAATTTAAAACATGACAAAATAGGGGTTAAAACACTGAAAAGGTAAGTGCAACATATATAGAGTAAGAGGAGATATTTATGTATATATCAGAGCACAGATATTTCGAATCAAAATCAGACACGTAACAGGGGAGAGAGAAGTGTACTTAACATATATAAAGTCAGGAATGATATATGACATATACAAGCAAAGATATTTCCCTAGTGCACAATGCACACAATTTAAAATTAGTGGTAAAACTAAATGAACTCAAGAAAACACAATTTAACGGCAGTGCGTGGGTTATCTATGTATGCATCATTTTCCTACAATTACAAGAAAGAGCTTTTCGGGAACTCATCAAGTGTTAGCAGGATTTCAGTCTACTTCTTAAACATGGGTGATAATCCAATCTCCATCAGGCACTATTAGAGCTTCATTAATCCAGCCTAATTCTAAATCCAAGTCTCATTAGCCCTGGAAAGCCAAGAGGCAAATATGATTTGCCATCTCAAAGACAGAACTCCAGGCACCACACCCACTAGAGAAGTCCTGGGACGACTTCTCCATGCATCACAGCCTCTGCTGTGAGAATACACATCGGGCAGGCAGGCACTGACCTTCAGATTTGTCCCTGCAGCGAGTATCTGGAAAATGAGATTCAGCAAAGCCCAAAATAGGCAGGAGTCTTTTTGTACCTCTCTTAGGCAGGATGAGAGCTGGAAAGTTTAACAGACTGCACTTTCCAATGACCTTGAAACTGTTCACAGCCTTAAAGTGGCAACGGGGAACTCTCTCAAATATTTGGGGGAGTAGCAACTTTTCTCATCTGAGACTTCACTGTCATACTCTGTATATATTTCATCTTCTAATTCTAGAATTTTCGTGACAATTCCCTAAATGTTTATCTCCTCGGGATTTCAAGCCATCCTCCCATTCTCTTTCAGTTTTTGTCCAGGTTTTCTTCCTTTCTGATGCACTTTTTATCCTTTGCGGTTCATCAACAACCTTTAAGGTAGTGACTCTCATCTCTTTGTAACTGTCTGCATACCCTTCCTATACATATTCAGTGTCCAGTTAACAGTAATAACAATAGCAGTCTCCACTTAACAAACCAGGTACTCTACTAAACTTCATGTGAATTAATTCACTCACTCTTCACAACTCTGTAGGGGAGATACTAGTGAGAAAAAACTGAAATCCAGGGAATTTAACTTGTGTAAGTTCCCAAAGGCAGTAATGAGAGGTGGGATTTGAACCCAGGCAATGAAGTTACAGAGCTTCTACTCATAACACTTAACTCTTCCAATGCTGGATGAATTATTATGATTGGCATGAACATCAGAATTATATACCAAGTTCCCAATCACACCCTAGAACAGCAGTTCAGAAACTGGCTCTGTGTGAAACATCTATAACTACATTGTTCCAGACAGTGTGATTTCACCAATATACAGAAGATGAAGGGCACGGGCAGCAGAGAGAGGTACATGCTGCTTTCTGTCTACATTAGGCTGACCAGACGTACTGCTTAAAACGGGACAGAAAACAACGGTACTGTCCTGTTTCAAACAGTACATCGGGTCAGCCTACTGACACCTTGAATGTGGCCCAGTGAGAGTAGGCTGACCAGATGTCCCATTTGAAATGGGATAGTATCACTATTTTCTGTCCCATTTGAAACGGTACATCTGGTCACCCTGGTCTACATCTGCATCCAAGGAAGCTTAAATGGAAGGCAAAGGCATAATACCGGGAGGCAGGCAGCCCCAGAGGAGCTGGCAGTGGAAGGGAAAACACAAAGCTCTCTGTGAGGAAGAGGGTGTGAGAAGGGCTTCCTCCCCAGAGGCTCTTTATCCGGTCGTAAGCACCTTCCTTGGGAATCGACATATTCCCTTTGAGAGGTTCCCTGAGGGGGACTGTAACATTCCACTTCCCTGACACGCACCTGCCATAGCACTCAGGATTCAATGTGCTCCCCCAGTCCCTATAAGAACAGCAAAAGCTTTTCAGGTGCATATTTTATAGCTTGGGCTTAGGTGCCTGCAGAATTGACTACACCATTTTTCACCAGAGTGGGCTAGGGATTTAGGATAGGATGCTGGCAGAGGACGAAAAACCAAACAGAACGGATTGTTACAAAAATTCAGGCCTGGTACTGGCAACATAACCTTCAAGGCTGTAATAATCCTGCCACACACACACACACACACACCTATATTCCTATTCCTGACAATATAGTAGATCAGGGGTGTCCAACCTTTTGGCTTCCCTGGGCCACACTGGAAGAATTGTCTTGAGCCACACATAAAATACACTACCACTAATGATAGCTCATGAGCTAAAAAAAGAAAATTGCAAAAAAAACTCGTCATGTTCTAAGAATTTTACAAATTTGTGTTGGGTCTCATTCAAAGCCATCCTGGGCCTCGTACAGCCCACAGGCTGCAGGTTGGACAAGATTGTAGTAGACAGTTTACAGGACTTACTAAAACTCCAAATTGGTAACATCTCCCCAATTTCCTCTAGACTAGCTGTAGCCCTTGTCCAATGTTTCATTTGTATTCAGTGGTGCCAATATTCACACTTAGATGTATGTATGTCCATCCAAAGAGCAGAAAACTGTGATTGTTCTCACATGTTTGGCCCCTGTCTCCAGTGCACTAGTAAGAGGGCTGATAAGGACATAACAAGGCAGGAGATGAGGCAAGAACTATCTAGTCTTATTTTGCAGTTGCCCCTAAGAGGCTCTGACCTTCAGGTCTGATCTCTTATCATAAAGGAACAAGTAATCACACATAAGCAAAGAAGAGATTCTGAAATAGTTTCTAAATTTATAAACAGGCAATATATGAGAGCTGTTCAGAGAGTATCTAGCCATATAACCATTCTCATTATAGTGACAACTGCTGTACTTTTTTTGAACAGCCCTCGTATATTCAAGTCTGACTCCGTTTTAATGGCTACAGCTTCCATGCCCTGATGAATCAGAGAGATAAGTTGATATCTCAGCCAATCCCCTATTATCCAAACAGTTCCAAATGAGAACCAACAAAATCAGAACTTCAAAGGGAACCACTGTGTTTGCTTTATGATTTGTGCTATCTATATGGAAGTTAGTTTGACCAAGAATTGCACTGCTTTTGTTTTAAGCTTCTATTATTTAACTCTAGCCCACTCAAAACACTTTCATTTGCAGAGGAACTATCCCTCTAAATACTAAACCTAAAAGTGTATTAGACCACTAGAGCTATGCTCAGGAAAATCACAATCAAGCTAGATGTAACATCATCTTTTTCCTCTACCTGACCATCATTTTATGGTTGAACTATCTGGATAGGGGTCTAAAAAAACAAAGTGTGCAATTTAATTCTGATTTTTATTTTAAGTTGTAAAGCTTTAGATACACCATCTGCCTAGATTAACTGTGTTCATTTCTCCCTTCCTAGATTCCAACCTCTACACTGTCCCCAAATCATACTTTATCTCTGAGTAATTATTCAAACTTTGGTCTTTTAGCTGAGGCAGGCAATGAGGCAGGCAAGTCAGAAAAAATCAGATGACCAATAATCCCATGTGAGGGTAATTGACATTGAGTGGCCTTTGCTAATGTGCTAGAAGGGAATAAGAACCTGCTCCCCGGGCCTTCATCCTTAATGAAGCAAGGGTGGGGGATTAGACAGGAGAGAAATGATTTGTTGGAAGCAAAAGGAATTGGACACATCTTAAAATGTCATTTCCAGAGTGCAGCCTGGGTGAGGTAAGAAATTAGGTTCTTTGAAAGTCCTTAGTCCCGCTTCATCAAGATGAAGGTTTCAAAGATGAGGACCCACGCAGTCAACTAGAGTTAAGTGACTAGCCCAAGGTCACACAGCGAGTTAGTGAGAGAATAAAAATTAGAATTTATAGTCTTTGTATTTCTAGTTCATTGCTTGGTGCAATGAACTAGAATGAAAAGATACTTTGTATAATAAAGCCCCCAAGTCATTCTTTTTTGACTGAGAGGAGCTGAGCAAATTATAACAGGTTCAATATCTAAAAATGATCCGTTTGAAAGTTAAAATGGAATCAGAACACACACAGTGATAGTACTGGTCACCAGAGTGAAATGTTCTCTATGATCATGCCTTCAGGCTAGCATTAATTTAAAAGAAAAGAAGGAAACGACATGAACCTAGAGATACTTTACATGTACCTACAGAGCTAGCTATTATTGCTCATGCAATTCATTCAATATTCAATATTTCATTCAGAAAGTATTATTTAATCACTTATTATGCACCAAGCCCTGTATTAGACAGTGGGAATACATTAGTGAGTAAGGCAGACAGATATATAGTCCTGTATTCACAGAGATACACTTAGTCACCAAATTAGCAACTATCTGCCAACTGTGGTCAAGTTCACTCCTCTAGGACATGCCTCTTACCCAACTTGGTGATGCTCAACTCTTCCCACTCATCCATAAAAAGAGAAACCAAAGCACAGTTGCTCAAAACCTCCATCACCAACTACTTGACATTTCCTGTGGGCTGCCTAATGAACAATTGGTGCGTATCTTATCTCTGTAGAGAATTCATGCATTTTTGCACTAACTGCCCCAAACATATAATTTCTTCTCTTTCTAGTCCTTCCTCAAACAGCACTTTCTCAGGTCCCTTTGCTTGACAACTGTTCAGACCCAGAAGATGGCTGGTAAGTGACACGGGGAATCTGCACACTCAGAAGCCACTTCACCCAGTTGTCACCTTATTGTGCCAGGTAAGTCTATGGGCTTTCTGTTCAAGTGTATGCTTTCTTATTTGGATACATCTTAACACTTCCAGATAATGTTCCAGTCCTGAGGGGTTGTAAATAATTTGTAGCTCTTGGAGCAGATTGTGCTAATGACATGGAGTCCTCCATCACAATTAAGTTTTTTTCTGGACCTCATTTCTGATATCTGGGAGGATTACCAGTGACATAAAGAAGACTGAAGATACACTGCAAAATGTACCATGCTCCTGAAGTTTTATTTTGTATCTAGGAACACCTTTCTATTTCCTAAAAACCCTTCGTTTGTTTAGGGTTTCAATTTAAGAACGTTCTACAGGTGGCTGTAAAGGGACACAATAGAATAACATGAGCAATTACCAGGGCACTGCCCCATGTACTTAGTACTGTAAGTACTAAGCCATGAACTCAGAGGCAGAAACGAGTGCTATGTCAAAGAGCCTAGGGGGTTCTTCTGTGAAGCAGAAGAGGGCAATTAAGACTTCTTACTCCTCGTCCCGCAGGGTCTCCTCCTCCTCTTGGATCTGGAACTGGTTTTTCACGGGAGCTAGGTTCTCGGTCTTGGCATTGTAGTTACGAAAGCAGACATTGAGCTTCTCATCAAACTCATTCACGAGGTCCTCCATGGACTTGAAGCTGATGATTTCAGAAGAAAAATTCTCAAGCTCAGAGAGAGACGGGTCCTCCAGATGGTGAGGAGATGAGCCGTAGAGACCCCGTGGCTTCTCCTCCCGCTCCTCCACGCAGCAGGCCCGGAGGTCCTCGAACTCTTCGTCCAAACTCACCAGTGGGGCCTCCATTCTTGCACAGCAGCAACTTTCAGGATCTGTTTACCTAGAAGAAAGAAACAAGGTAATGCGTGTTTGGAGTGGGCTTTGGGGTCGAGGAGCTGTAATCACATACTCCATTTTGTGTCTCTCTAAAGAAACAAAGATTCCACTTCAGCTCACAGCCATTGCTTCTGCCCTTGCTCATTATTATGAACTTCAGGAGTTCAAATAGTGTTGTCAATATGAGTAATACTAACCGAAATAGAGTAAACTTGAGAGACACACCTGCTTCCAGTTCCCCACTCCAAGAAACCAAGTGTGGGGATGCCAAGATAGCTCAGCAGGCTGAGGGCTTGCCTTGCAACCATGAGGTCTAAGGATTGAATCCCAGCCCTGGCCTGTGCAAACCCATATGCTGAAGTACAGTGCAACTGGTAATGACCAGGATGGCAGCAAAGGTTCTTGCCTCCCATGTGGGAGGCCCCCGGTTCGGTTCCGGCCCTGCAGGGCCCCACATCCACTTGAGTGGAATGAAACCATGTCACAACTAATGAGGTGCAACTATGGAGACTGCTCTGGGGCCTCCAGCCCTCTCTCTCTCTCTCTCTCTCTCTCTCTCTCTCTCTGTCTTTCACACACACACACACACACACACACACATGCACACCTTCTCTCAAACAATAAAACCTTTCTAAAAAGAAGTGTGGAGGTTACGTGTGCAGCCGCTGGACCAGCCTGCCCTTACCAGCTGCTACCTCGGCAAGTTACCTGATTTCTCTGCGCTTCCTGTCATTCTTCTCAAGACAGAAATAACAACAGGACCTACCTGCAACGGCTGTCATAGGGTTAAAGGCATAAACACAGGGCAGATCTTAGAATAGTGTCTGGCAGACAATAAATGGCACTATTGTTCAATATCGGTTCCACATCCTTAACTGTGTGTTATGAAAACTGGAAGTTTTTCGTAACTTATTTGGCGGAAAAACCCAATCTATGTGAATAGAAAAGCTGCTTATGGTTTTAAGTGATCCTATTTAGTGTATTTTGCTACAGAAATATAAAAAATACTGAGATTGCTGCCCCAGCCCCCAGGGAATGATATGCAGAATATGTACTCTATTACCGCCTTCCAAAATTGAGAGAATCTAAATTCTAAAACATGCCTCGCCCTGAGGATTATGGATAGGGATTCATGAACCTGGATATTGACACATCGCCCATAAATAATAGACAAAAAGAACACTAATAGACACGTTCAAACAAGCGCCTGAAATTTTCCCAGACAGAGCACATGTCTGGGCCTGGAGGGATGGATTAAATAATCTATTATCCTGTAGGAGACAGACCCAGGCCCCATATCTTCCAGAGTCCATAACCATCTTGGGCACTATACCCTGAAAGGCTGCACACTCGGACTTCCCTCCATTTCCCAACAACTCTGGGCCCTCTTCATACATTGCCTTCAACTGTGATTTATCTATCTGCATGTACCTCCAAGCCCTTCCCCAGTTTAAATCTAAATTCCTCTTGGGCACAGGCATCCTCTGACTATTCACTGCTCCAAGCACACACTGCCCTGTGGCTATGCAATCAATCAATGTGTACTCACTGAAAAACGATCTTCTCACCCCACAGACAGACTCGTTTTCCATGTCAAATTTCTCTGCACACAAAACTTCCTTCCATGTAACACAGAAAGGCAGCCTAGCTTTTGTCTCCTATCTGTGTGATCACTAAGCCAGTCAGATGCTTCAATTGGAACCATTACCCCAGGAGAACCAGCCAGCAAAATCCACGGGTCTTACACTAGGTGTGCCAATTTCCATTTCTACCTCTGAAGCTAAAACTCTGTGTAAGGGCATGCCAGAGGACAGCCTACTCTTCCTGGGATCTTACCGGGATTAAACAGTTAGCATCACATCTCATCAGAACATATTCTGAGTGTTTAAAGTATACAAAGGCAAAACGATAGGACCTTAGAATGCAAATGGGTGTAAAAGCAGTTTTGGAAAGAACGCAGGCTCAGCAGACATGCCAGTGTCTGGTGACAAGCATCATGAGTCTTGATTACCTCATTTGTCAAAATGAAGGTGTTGGTGTACCGCTAATCCCTTTGAAAGTTAACTTTAATAACATTAACTTAAATAATCTCTTTATATTTTAACCATCTATTATATTTAATCCAATATATCCAAAATATCACCATTTCAAAACATAGTCTATATTTTACAATATTAATGGGACATTTTACATTCTTTTTTCATACGAAGTCTTTGAAATCCAGGGTGTATTTTGTACGTACATTCATAGTACATCTCCATTTGAATAAGCCACCTTTCCTGTGCCCAATAGCCACATGTGGCTAGTGGCTACCACAGTAGACAACACAGCTAGAAAACAATACACAGCTAGGGCTTGCCAGGATAGCTCAGCAGGTTGAGCACTTGCCTTACAACCACAAGGTCTGGGGATCGAATCCCAGCCCTGGCCCATGCAAACCTATATGTTGAACTGCAGCACAACTGGTAACTGCTGGGATGGCGGCAAAGGTTCTCACCTCCCATGCAGGAGACCCCCAGAGTTCAGTTACAGCCCTGCAGGGTTCAATATCCACCTGGTAGAATGAAACTATGTCACAACTAATGGTGTGCAAGTATGGAGACTACTCTGGGCCTGCTTGCTTGCTTGCTTGCTTGCTTTCTCTCTCTCTCTTTCTCTCTCTCACCTTTTCTCAAAAACAATAAAATAAATCTTATTTAAAAAATACACAGCTAATTAACTGTCAAGGATTCTTTACCTAAGGTCTACAGGCCCCAAGGGTTCTTTGACTGTAACTATATTTTATTTGATGCATTTAAAAACATATTTGGAGAAAGATCCCATAGGTTTCTCCATGCTGCCAAAGGGGCCCATAGCACAAAAAAGATTAGGAATCCCTGTGTGCCCGAGTGTAGGAAAGATCACAGAGTGCCACAGACAGTATGGACAGAGGAGGAATTCCTGTAGACACAGGCAGGATTGTCTGACAGTGAAGAGTCTGGGCTCCAGGACCCTGTCCTGGATCTGTCAGTTCCTACCTATGAGACTTTGGGCAAATTATCAGCCTCTATGTACCTCAGTTTCCTCGTCTGTAAAACAGAATCTGGAATGGTACTTACACTGAAGACTGTTTTGTGAAATAAATGAGAACACCTTTGAGGTGCTAAGCACAATGTGTGGAATACATAGTGTCCAATCATGATGTCAATGATTTCAGAAAAAAATGAGGATAACTTAGTTACACAGAAATGCAGAATAAAAGTGCTTCCAGTGAAAGACAAACTATCCCTGCTATAATATTCTATGTGTGATGCTTCAAAATGCTCACCAAATGAGAGAACTATTGCTGAATGAATTGTATCATCTTTTTGGCTAACACACCTCTGCTATTGTCAATTTATTTGGTGAAAGACTATTGGGTGACAGGTCCCATTTCAGAGAGACATGAAAGCTAACCAGCTGATGTTCCAGAAACTTACGCTTCCTTTAAATGTGTCCTCTTCTCTAGGAGAGAAGGGGCGCTGGAAGGAGTAGGTGATACCAATGGGGTGCTGATTGGAAATGGCACAATCTATACTAATGAACCAGCAACAAGAGGGCCATCCAACCGGAATCTAGGACTATGACCGAGTTTTGAGTGTTGGCAACAGGAAAATTATGCTGAAAGCACACCCACCCTCAGCCCAGGCAGGCTCTACAGAAATGGATTCATCTAGATTATAAAAGAAGAAATGGATTTCACAGCTCTAGAGTTCAGAATCATGGTCATAAATCCGTTATAGAGCCTGAGTTGTTTTCATCAATGCACTACCTAGAAGCCAAGAAGTTGTGCGAGAGAGGCCAGCTGGAAATCGGAAGTCACTCCACACCCAAAATGAGGCCAGCACTCGTAGACAGACCCTCGGCTGTCCCGGAGGGAGTCAGGCCTTCGGACTGGCCCTTCCATGGCCTTGAGGGGTCTCTGGGTGGGAGCTGGCAGCCCTTCTTGAAATGGTGGCCTCTTCTCTCCTTCCCATAGCTCACTTTCTTCAACTCTTTTCCATGGTGGGGTACCTTTGCCCCCCAACTAAAGCTTCCTACTCCTGGCAAGCTGGTCCCTGTCTTAACTCACATCTCGCTTCGGAAGCCTCCTCTCCGCAAAAACTAGGGTCAATACAGCTGACGCCTTATCCTCTTTCGTGATACTTCCAAATCGATTTTTTAAACCTGCGTAGAAAATGGCCAAAAGTAGCCACAGAAGGGCTGTCTTGTCTTTTCCTCTTTATCATAGAACCGAGTGTAGGACTATAGTACATGTCCTGTAATCTATTCTATTTCTTTTGGCTCCCAATAGATGATGTAATTTGGAAAAGAAAAGGCATCTCAGAGCCTAGCAGGAGGCCCAGGAGGAAACAGAAGGCTCACGTGCAGCATAAGGAGGCACCTGGCCGCGGCTTGGGGGCTGCAGTACACATTTCCAGCCCCTGCTTCACTGAGCTGAGCAGAGTGGAGCAGAGCCGCAGAGAACTCGTCGTGCCTCCACAGAGGCCCCATGCCACCCCCTCTTCCCATCACTTGCCCATTGGTCAGTTGATACTGTGCACCCCACCTCCATCCCTAGAGCCTGCCCTCCATTGATGCACCTTCAGTTTTCCCATCGCTACTCAGCAAAACCCAGTCAGTATACGTGATTGTGCCAGATTCCCAATTAGACAGAAAGAAGAGTATTTCATTGCATATCAGCCGGCAGCCACCCCGTTTGCGGTTCTGCTTGCTCTCGTTCCCGCTCCGCCTGCTGTTCCCTTCACCCTGGTCTCACATTCCCCCTACCCTCCGCCCCTGGGCTGTTGGGGTAAAGAAAGGCTCCTCCCAGCGGCACAATGGGCTGGCGCTCCAAGAAAGCGGGGCTCAGCCCGCGGGCCGCACGCAGACTCCATCGCCCCTTGGGCCACTGGAGTGGGAGGGGGCGTGGGGGTGATGAGCGGCGAAGAGGGAAGAAACGGGCAAGACAAGGGCTGTGATGACACCCGCCAGCCCGGGCTCTGTCCAGCGACGCGCCCCGAGCTGTCGAGGCCCTGAGCCCCCAGCAGGCGGCGCGCCCCCCACCACACTCAGCGCTGCGACCGGTTCTGTGGCCCAACAACCGCCCCCCAGCGTCGGCGGCAGCGGCCGGGTGCCGACCCTGCGGACACGCTCGGTCCCGGGGAAGGCCTGGCCCCCCAGTGAGGGCAGCGCGGCGGGTGGGGCGCGTCCTGAGGGATGACTCTGGGGCCTTGAAGGTGACAGACCCAAAAGCGGTCCTAGGAGGAGGCACCGACCCAGTGCTCCGGCACCAGCAGGCAGGACCGAGTGCTCGGGCACACACGCACGCCGCACTTACACACGCGCATGCACAGGGGCCCGGCTGGGGGCCTCGGCTCTGATGCTGCTCGCCTTGTCCATCGTCCCACGTCCCCGGCCCGGCGCTGCGTCCCCTCCGAGCTCCGGCGAAGGGCCGGGCAGAGAGCGCCCGCCTCCTGGCTCTTCCTTTCCGATTCCAGGATGGGACGGGTCCGGGGCCTCCTCACCATCCATCCCGTCCAACCCCCACCCATGGCCGCGGGTTGGTCCGGACCAAGGTCGCCCCCCCACGACTGCACCTGTGCTGGTCCTGGCGGAGGGAGGCGCGTCCCGGGGCTCAGCGGGACACCCCCATCCACAGGGCGGCCGGAGCGCAGCGCAGGGCAGCGGCGGCGGCTGCAGCGAGCTCCCCTCCACCCTCCCTCCGCCCCTCCCCGCGCTCGTGCCCGGGCTCCGGGGGCGCGCCAGCGCTCGGGCACCCGCCCACGGGCACGCGCGGGACCCATGCGTCATCTCCCCGTTGGCATTCACAGCCTTCCTTGGAGCAGGTGGCTGGCTGCCTTTATTAATATTTATGAATCACTGCTCCCTCTTCCCCCCTTTACCAGTGGACTTTCTGCTTCCCCATAAGATGTGCATGTGCAGTAACTACCAGGGTGGAAACCTCGCTGGGCCTGACGCTGTAGATTCTCCACCAACACTAGGCGGTGGCTGAGTGGATGGGCAGGCAGATGCCCACAATCACGCTCCAAGACCCCCCCGGACTTTCTGGACTCCCCATTCTACTCTACAGACGCCCAGGCAGCAAGCTGAGGAATGCCCACCACCTCCGACCCGGTTCAAATACATCTCCAGCCAAAGGCCCTAAGTGCTTTTACCATCCAAAGGTGCGGGAGGGGAGCTGGAGCCAGGCTGCTAAAGCTGAGTGAGGTTTCCTGCCCAGAAGAACTTGAGAAAATGAGAATAATTCACTGCACCGCCATATAAGGAAGGATCCTGGGGCCTTAGGACGATTTTCTCCTCCTTCATTTGTCTTGTCCACTCAGCATGCACCTGTGCTTCTAGATGCTTTCCTAAGAAGTCTAATAAGTCATGAAAGCAGACAACGAAAAGTGCAAGAACTGTAACGATCAGTGGGAGGCACCTGAGAGTCTGCCTGCTTGGAGAACCCAAGCACTTAGTCAAGTTAGAAGCAAAGTCACAGGGGAAGCCGGGATGGCTCAGCAGGTTGAGTGCTCGCCCCTGGCTCGCAGGGGAGTGCTTCCCCTGTTTGAGGGCCCCCAGCCCAGTTCCCACCCTGGGCGGCTCCATGCCCACCTGTGTGGAACAAAACCATGTGGAAAACTGATGATGACATACAACTAGGGAAACTGCTCTGGGCCCTCCCCCCTTCTCTCTGTCTCTGTCTCTATCTCTCTGTGTCAAAAATAATAAAATCTCAAAAGAAAACCCAGAAAGAAATGAAGTCACAGAAACTTGTTGGATTCTGATGGCTAAGTACTTCTGGGCACAGCTGAGACATTCAACTAAAAGCAGCAGGGAGTCTTGCCTTTGCTCAGTAGTTTGCATTCATTCCAATGGAATGAATTGGAATGAATTGGAATGCCCACAGACATTCCAATCATGAGAAGGCAAAGCAAGAGAATCAGGTCCCAGTGCGGTGAGAGGAAGACCTGGTCCTCTGCCCTTCTGGTGGCATTGAACAGTTGTCTACTCAAACCACCTTCTTACTTCAGAAACCAACATGACATCACACACAGTTTCAACTTAGACATCTCTAGTGATGAGAAACTTTGCCTCATAGTGCTGCTTAGTCCTTTTTTTGTTTGTTTTGTTTCATTTTCTTTAATGATTTTTAAACTAGAAACGATTCACTAAGAGTAGAAATCCAGTGACAGTTTGGTATGTATTGTTTCATACTATTTGATCTTCCTTAGAAGGATCCTTCTTGAGGAAGCCAGTTTTCCATGGCATTCTGGAAATGAGCTGCTGAACCTTTATTAAAAACCTATGTCAATCACAACCCAGTAAATAAAGATGGGCTTATACCTGCTAGCATTTTAAGACGACTTGATTTTTCTATCACTGGTAGTTCTCAAACACCAACAATCAATTCAAGCCTATATTCATCTCCATCCCCAATCTCCAGGGTTGAATAAACTCCCTGATTTGTTTCCACAAGGGAAATGGAATATCCCCCAAGATTCAAAATCTATTCATAGCCATCTAGTCAGCAGGTAATTACTCCTTACCACACAGCACATGCACCAAGAACCAGACCATATTTCTTTCAAAAAGAACAAGGAGAATTTTAAAACTTGACAATAAATCGACCTCTAGAGCATTTATAAATTCCAGAATAGTCACTCTGTTACCTAATGAAAAATGACAAAATACATGAAACTAGTTGGCAAATAAGGAATGAGATCCTTCAAGATATTGGAAATTCCCGTAAGTGTAAATGTGACAACAATTTTTTTTTCTATAATGAAGAGAACCGAATATTTCAAGAAAGAAGAACCACAGATTTTAATAGGAAAAGGAAAATGAGGTCCCCAGAATGGGAGAAGCTTTTAGATCTACAGTGGTCAAAAAAGAAAAGTCATTAATCTTCCCTTCTCTGCAGCTACCAAGTGATTTGTCAGCACATATCAGCATGTGCTCTGGGCAAGTGGGGACAGGAGAAGCTTATTGTTGTCTCTGAGTCTCAATATAGGAAATAGACCCAGACAGCAATGTCTTGAGAGGAGGCTGCTCGTGACATGGTTCAGCTCCGTGAGCTCACGTTCAGGTTAATTTTTGGTTCTTTGGGAGTCCCCCAGGCAACGCAGGGACATCATTTGTATGAACCCCTGAGGTCTGACTCCCACTCCCCCATCAATACCAGGGAATCTTCTCTATTTTCTGCCACCCTCAAATGCCCGGTTTTCAGAGATGTGATGATTCAGAAATGGACCCGAGGAAACGAAAACACCGAAGCGGGCCCAGCGCGCTCTGCAGAAGCTGCCCGAGGCCACAGCTGCCCTCAAGGCCTGCGCTCTGAATCATGGCTGCATTTCCAACCCTGTGAAGAGGAAGAGTGAAAACCCCCCACCTCCCCCAAAGTCTCCTTTTCAGCAGGTAGCATTTTTCACAAAGTTGTTATAGCCAATTTAAATAAGCCTGTCTCCTTGTTGTCACATTCTCCAGAGTGAGAGCTTAACACTGAACATCAAACCCCTGGGTTGGTGATGAGCAAGAGTTTTCCCTTTACAATATACAGAACGAATGATTTCCTGCAAAATGCTTGGCATGCCCTGGCACTCTGGCTGGGTTTTGGAGAGATATGAAAGGGAAAACTCTTTGTTAGATATTGATCAGATCCCTGGACCGTGTAAGAAGTTGAAGAGGCAAAGTACTAATGGCTGTCTTAGAACCACACCAAGCAGTTCCACATAGAGTGTGTGTAAAACCAGAAGCTTTGACAGGTCTGGCAATCTATGTCCATTCAAAATCTCCCAATTCCATAGATTTGCATATTCAACTAAATCCAGATTCTTTCCAGGTTACGGTAAGAATTTGTTCATTGGAGATGGAATGCCAAATGTATAAACCAAAGGATGAGCACTTATTACCTATTAGAAAAGATGATGCCAAAATCTGATAATGGCAAATCTTGACAGCTAAAAGAAATGAATAGAAAGTATTTTGAAATCCATTTGTAAACCCTGTTTAGAACCAAAAAATACTTGATCCACATTAAGTAGTCCAACTCTCTACTACTTGCAAAATCTAGGAAGAATCTCCAGTTGGTGTTTTATATAATGGTGTGATTAGAGCTGGTCTGATTATCTAGACCAGAAAAGAGAGGAAACTAAAGGGAAGGGAGAAGAGGAAGGGTCTGAAATGCTCTATAGGCTGAGAGTCAGGAGTTTGGGATTTCAGTTTCACCATTAGCCAGCTTGGTGACTTAGGGAAAATTACCTGGGTTCTCTGAACCTCCATTTCCTCATCTAAACTATTAAAAGCTTCCAATAAAATTATCTTTTGCTCTTAAATTTAATGAATCCAAACTACATTTTCTTTCAAAAATCATTCACAACATTGACCCGAAATTCAACGAAGAATCTTGGGGTGTCTTTTAATATTTTTGCCTTTGTTTCTCCATTTGTAGACTCCTAAGTATTTCATAGAGATATTGTGAGAAAGCAAGAGGATACACACTTAGTTTTACAAAACCCTAGGGAGAAAGCAAAGTACATTAAATCTATAAATGAATTTCAAATTCCATTTTATGCTAGGATTTCCTATAATCAAACCTCAGTTGCTACCCAGTCATAAAAATAATTTATATGCATTAGGTGTTTTTTAATTTTCCTTTCTAGGGTTACTAGATATACTAAATAAAAATATGGGACTCCAGTTAAATTAGAATTGCAGATAAAGAATGAATATAAGTATGTCACAGATTTAGTATAAAATACATTTATACTAAAAAATTATTGCTTATCTGAAACTCAGAATTAACTGGGTACTCTGTATCTCCATATTTTATCTGGCAAGCCTATATCTATCCTTACCTTAGTAGAGATAGGCAATTCCTAAAATGTGTGTGTGTGATAATTAATTGAATTGTATCCTTGTTAGAATGTATAGCCTATCTCAATGAAAAAGTTTAAAACAATGTTTCTAAATGATAAGTTAATCATCCATGAATAATTATGGCTTATGTATCACTGGGCCTCTCTTCACCCCCACTTCAAGAATATCTTTGGTAAGGAGGAAAATAATCTTTTGTGAGCATCCCAAAGTGCCACATCTGGAAATCTGTATGAGACTGACTAGACAGTTCTATAGGGGAGAGATGAAGATAAACATACAAAGGGAATAGGAGTAAAAGAAGGTAGTCAGAAGGACATTTAAAAAGACGTAATGACACCAGCCTGTCTTTATCTGATCATACGTAGGCCATGGAGCCTGATAAACCATAAACTAACACTTGATCAATACATGCACACAAACACTTATACCTGAATGTCCATAGCAGTTTTATTCATGACTGTCAAGAGTGGAAACAACCCAAATATTCATTGACAGTGAACGGATTAAGAAACGCGGTAGATACATGCTATGGAATATTATTCAGCCATAAAAATAAACAGAATACTGACACATGCTACAACATGGATGAATCTTAAAAACGTTATGCTAAGTGAAAGAAGTCAGACACAGAAAGCAACAAATTATACGATTCCATTTATATAAAATGACCAGAATAGATCAATCCATAGAGAAAGAATGTAGATTAGAATGGATAGTGACTGCTAATGGATGTGTAGTTACTTTGGGGATGATGAAAATTTAATAAAATTAGATGATGGTGATGGTTGCCCAACTCTGACTATACTAAAATCCCCTGAATTGTATACTTTAAAACGGGGACTTTTATGATATTTGATTATGTCTCAATAAAGCTGTTATTTAAAAAAATCAATATACACACACACACAAAGGAAAGAAAGACACATGGTCAGCTCTCAGGTGATGCCACAGAACCACCCAGAGCCACTTCTAAGAAGCTAACAGCATGACAAGGTAGCTACTGTTTGTGTGCCTGTGATGCACGGAGCTTTACCTATTACTATTAAGTGAACTTCTAAAAATCATGTTTAATTCTCACAACAACCCAATAAGTAGGTCTTACTATCCTCTGTCTTGGGAGAGGAGGAAATGAACTCAGAGACACAGTAATTTGTTCAAGGTCCACATAGGTAACTATGGTACAGGGCAGGGTTCGAATCCAGGGCCATCTGATTCTAAAGTCCAGGATAGCCCCAGTTCACACTCTGTTCATCCAAGAAACCAAGAATGACAAAGACTCTGCCAAAGCCTAAGAAGAGGACTGGCAGGCTGTGCCAAGCACCCTTCTGCCCACTCACTCTTCCCTCTTTAGAAGTTCTTTCTCCCGAGTGCGTCTTCTGGTTTTGCTTTTACTACACTGTCAGCCTTCCTCAGACGTAATGCATAGATTTATTTTTTGCTTTAGATGCTGCTTAGAAACGTCCTCATTCCTAGACCCCTTTAACAAAAGGTGCTTAGACTTCAAGTCAGAATTTGCCCACATGTGGAGATGTTTTGCGGTGTCTCCCAGCCCCTCCTATCCCCTTGGTGCTGCTGAGCCATACTTTAGAACAGAAAAGCATCCGTAAGTCTGGGTCTTGGTGCCTGGTTTGGCTTCATGCCCTGTCCCCAGGCCCTCCTGGACTGGACTACGTCACGAGGTCTGAACTCTTCAGAGGCTTCTCCTTGGGACTATGCAGAGAGCAGGGCCTCTTTCCTTCTTTCTCTCCTTGGCAGAAAAGAAAGCTGCTCCTCCCTCGTTTCTTCCACAAAACTGCCTCCCTCCCTCCCCCCACCCACCCCCCTTGCTGCCTTTCACTGTGTCTGCCAGGTTGCCATGACAATAAGGTTCCCATGGTTACTAGGAAGAGCTGATGCATTCCCACGGGCAGTGCAGGTCAACCAAAAGAAAAAGGGAGACCATTATTGCCCCAAGGACAAAAAAAAAAAGGATAAAAAGGGTCTCAGCCCAAGAGATGTTAGACAGAGCTTATTCATCCTGATGTCTCCAGAAAAACCTTGGACCAAATCTTGCTGCCTCCACTCAAGTTCTCTCTTCTCTAAACTGGGAGAGAGGCACCTGGCAAGAGTTCAAGGCCATTGTTTTGCCTAGTGTGGGGTCCAATAGGCATCACATTGTGAAAGTTGTGTTAATATGTAAATATACTAATACATCTAGACTCTTTGTCTAGCTAGGAAAATGGCAAAATGCAAACCATGCTCTGTCTCCTCAGCTGGAAGTCTTGTCTGAGCATCTGCTTCTCTCCTTATGGGTGTTCCTCCCTGATGACTAGCTTAAGTCACATCAGTTCTTAAAAAAAAAAAAGTTTGTTTTCTCTCAAATACAAAGAGATGTATTATAATGTAAAAATTTAGAAATAAACATTTAGGGGTAGCTGGGATGGCTCAGTGGGTTAGGCGCTCACTTTGCAGCCCCAGGGATCGAGGATTGAATCCTGGTCCTGGCCGTGCCGACCCATGTGCTGAGCTGGAGAGTGCCCCCAGTTCAGTTCTCACCGGGGTGAAGACCCCGGGCCCAGTTCCTGCCCTGTGCAGCCCCGCCTGCCTGTGGAATGAAACTATGTGGAAAAACCAATGATGTGCAACTATGGAGACTGTTCTGGGCCCTCCCCCTTCTCTCTGTCTCTGTCTCTCTCTCTCTCTGTCAAAAACAATAAAAATAAATCTTTTTTTAAAAAAAAGAAACATTTATTAAATCATTCACAGTTCCAAAATAAAAATATTTTTCTTTTTAAAACACAGTTTTGTTGTTATTTGTTTGTTTGTTCCTGGTTTGTCTTATGTAGTTGTAGTGCATCATTTTTGAAATGCTATTTACTTTATTCAGATTTTGCTATGGTGAATTATTTCTCTCTGCTTTTATCAGTTCTCAAATAAAAAAATGGCAATTCCTCAAAAAATTTACCTTTTGTGCCTGAAAGCAGGGCATAAATTTTACTGCGAGGAAAAGTGTTCCTTCCTCAATACCAGGGGAAGGAAAGTGATTCTTATCTTTAAAGATGAGGAGTTGATACCAAGATAAGTTTGTATAAACAAACCTAATTAAAATATTCTTATATTCCATTAATTTCCTCATATTTTTCCTAGTCAATTCCCACAATTTATTGTTTACTAAAGCTCAAACCCTCTTTTCTTTGTTAAAAGACTATATAAAACTCCAAAATAAATACTTTTTTTGAGTTTTACTTATTTTCTATGAATTCCTGTGCATGCATATAAACATTAAGAAAAAACACGTGCTTTTTATTCTGTTAATCTGCTTTTTGTCATTTTAACTTACGGGCCCCCAGGAGCTGACTTTAAGGGAGTAGAGGAAAAGTTTTTCCTCCCTGACACATCCATGTTCACAGCAGCATTATTCACAATAGACAAGAAGTGGAAACACCTCTTGAGTCCATCAATGAATGAATAGATAAACAAAGTGTAATATACCCATACAATGGAATACTACTGAGCCTTAAAATGAAGGAACTTCTGAGCCATGCTATACTCGTAAGAGCAACGAACCTTGAAGATGTTATGCTAAGTGAAATAAAGCAGTCACAAAAGGACAAATATTGTATGATTCTACTTATATGAGGCATCTAATGTAAAATCATCGAAACAGAATGGTGGTTCCATTCTAGTGGGACTGGGAGGAGGAGGAAATGGGAAGTTGTTGTTTAATGAGTATAAACTAAAATTTACAACATGAAAAAAATTCTGGCGTTTGGTTGCACAGCAAGTGAATGTACTTAATACTAATGAATTATATACTTGACACATTCACTTGGGATGCCTCATGTATGTGTTGAGAACCACTGAGTATAAAGTATTAAACAGCAAAGTAATCTACCACTTTCAAAAAACTGTTTTGAAAAATATCAGTTCATTAAAAAGTTATAAGAGGTTTTCTTGCACCCCACTAACTTAACCACATGCCCTGAAATTGCCCCCTGGTCCCTGTATTATACTCAGCGGGCTGCAAATGCCCTGAAGTGAATGTTTAAAAGTGGTTACAATAGTAAATTTTATGTTATGTGTGTTTCACTACAATTTAAAAAAACCCCAAGCAAACATAGAGTTACCATATGATCCAGCAATTCCACTCCTACATGTGTATATATTATATACATTTATAAACTTGTACAGAATGTTCATAGCAGTGTTATTTATAATAGTCAAAAGTGAAAATATAATAAGCCCAAAGTCCATTAACTGATGACTAGTTCATCAAAATGTGGTGTATTCACACAATGGAACATTATTTGGGTATAAAAAGACTGAAGTGTTGGGTGGGGGAGGAGAGAGGTGGTTTTAAATATATAGTGATTGAAAGGCCACACCAAAAGGGGCACCAAACAGGAGCCAGGCAAAATAAAAGTTTATTTTAAAGAGCGGCATTGGGAAAGCCGGGACGGCTCAGCGGGTTGAGCGCTCGCTTTGAGGCCCCGAGGACCGAGGATCGAATCCCGGCTCCAGCCCTGGCAGGACCCACATGCTGAGCTGGGGAGTTCCCACAGTTTGGTTCTCTAGCTGTCTCTGTCTCTGTCTCTCTCTCTATCTGTCAAAAGTAAAATAGAAATAAATATGCACTGAAGATAAAATAATTACTCTCTATAAATATAAAAAAAAAAAAAAAAAAAAGAGCAGCATAGCAACCAGCAAGCTCTATCCCGAGGGACATGGCCAAGCCACAGGTGTCAGTCTACAGGTTACATAGGCGGGGTTATTTACGATTTTTAGAACTGACTTTCTGTGGGAAAAGGTCAGCTTCATCTTTTACTGGGGGTTCTTCATTGTATGGCCATTACAATAGAATGTCCCCTGCAATTACGCAATCGCTGTACCATAGCTGGTCATGCTGCCCTGCAGATAGAAAGCATGGCTACCTGGAAGAATAGAATCACCCAGGTGGTTTTTCTAGTCCTGGGTCTGTTATGACCACTATTATGTAGATCAGGGGTGGCCAACTTTTCTGTATATAAGATCTACTTTTTATCTTAAAAGTGTGTCGCGATCGACTTGTTGTCATAGGCGTAGTCTAAGGGGGATGGGGTGTGAAATGCATACTATGTTTATACACTGTTTCAGTATAAGGTGCATTCCAGCGAGGTATGGGTAGATAAGTAAAATATATGTTCAAAACTATTTTTTATTTTTTAAATCACTTATTAAGTTTTCGAGATATAGGCTCATGAAGAAAATTAATTTCCAGACCCAACTTTTGATAGCAGCATTCCATACATGCGGTACCTAAAAAATTCGATTTTCCGACACTTTTT
>PVKE010022176.1:0-25810 GCA_004027555.1 Craseonycteris thonglongyai
CGGGACGGCTCAGCGGGTTGAGCGCTCGCTTTGAGGCCATGAGGACCGAGGATCGAATCCCGGCTCCGGCCCAGGCAGGACCCACGTGCTGAACTGGGGAGTTCCCACAGTTCGGTTCTCTGACTGTCTCTGTCTCTGTCTCTCTCTCTATCTGTCAAAAAGTAAAATAGAAATAACTATGCACTGAAGACAAAAAAAAGATAATTTCTCTCTATAAATGTGAAAAGATAAAAAAAAAAAAAAAAAGAAAGTAACAAAGAAAATGGTCTCAAAGCAGTAATAGCCCTAGAATGTCTGATCAAATCAACTGCAAAACCACTTTTGAGGGGACATGCCCACAATCAGGGCTGCTGAGGATCCCTCCAGGAAGCCTTATTGAAGGTGGACTCACTCACAGCTCAAAACTAGAAAATACCTGAAATCGTTTGACCTAGAGCACCTTGTTCATCTCAGTCAGTCATTCAAACCACATAGCTGAATTTACCTAAATCTACTAGTCACCACATATAAAATACTGAAGCAAGATCTTGTAAATATGAGTATGATGAAAGACATTAAACCACATTGTTCATTATTCTTACTAAACATACTATTAGCAATACATTTTATTGTATAAAATATTATATATTATTTTAGTGAGAGCAAAATGATCTTTTGTTATACATAAGTAAAATATTATCTTTAAATATTGTTTTTCCCAACTTTTTCTAATCCTTTTTATATTCTTATGTGACTATGTAATTTTGTCTCATATTTTAATATATAACCAAAAATATAATTTATTTTAAAATATTGTATATATTTGGGCATACATGTTCAAAATCATCTTATCAATGAAGTATAAAATCAAAAAAGTTTAGAGACCACTGAATCAGGGATACACTTTTTTTCAAGCACATATGGAACACTTACAGCCACCTATTAGGCCACGTAATAAATCTCACACAAATGCCAAAGGTTCTAGATGTATTCGGTTTCTATGGCTGCTGTAGCAAGTTACTAAAGACGTTAAATTGGAAGCAGGGATGGCTCAGTGAGTTAAGAGCTCGCTTTGCAGCCCTGGGGACCGAGCACTGAATCCTGGCCCCAGCCTGTGCGGACCCACATGCTGAACTGGGGTGCGCTTCCCATGCAGGAGGTCCCCAGCCCAGTTCCCACCCTGCGTGGCCCCCGCCCACCTGTGTGGAACAAAACCATGTTGAAAACTGATGATGTACAACTATGGAGACTGCTCTGGGCCCTCCCCCCTTCTCTCTGTCTCTCTGTCAAATAATTTTTTTTTAATTAGACCACAGTGTAAAATAAAACAGAAAAAAAGAAAATAATAGGAAAATACAAAAGAGCAAAAGGGGTTCATTGAAGCAATGAATAAGTTAGACATATTTCTGGCAAAGTATATCAAGAAAAAAATGAAGAAACTATAAATAAATAATATTGGAAGTGAAAAGGGGAAAGTGACTATAGATCTACAGTGATTTTAAACATTTATGCCCATAAATCTGAAACAGATTAAATAGACAATCTCCCAGAAAAATATAGCCTACCAAAACTGACTCTAGAAGAAATTGAAAACCTGAATTAAATCAGTAGTGAAAAGCCTACACTCAACACACACACACAAATTCTACCAAGCCTTCAAGGAACAGATCATCCCTATTTTATGTAATTACAATCTGTATATAAGAAAAACTATCATTGATCAAAGAAGAGAAGTGGTCAAAGGAAAAACAGTGGTGTCTAGAAACCAAAAGAAGAAAGAATTCTCCAGGTGATAGCTGTCAAATCCCACATATCTCAGTTGAACCCCGCTTTCTGGTTGAAGTACTCCCTCGTCCTCAAAATTCCCTATTAGCGGACAGGTCCCTATATTGCACCCTGACTCTCCTCTTCATGGTGCTGAAATAATGACTGTTACTAATAACAGTACACTTGTCTTTAAGGTTATTTGAGCAATGCCTGATTCTCTCACTAGTTGATTGCATCAACTCTAAGGGCAGAAACCACATTTTTTTTTCATCTTTCTGTCCCATTACACAGCTGGCACCTGGCACAGAATGGATGCGCAACAAATACTTGTCAAGTGAATGAAGAGTGGAATTCAGGAGGTCAATGTGGCCTCCTAAAGAAGTTGATGCAAACAGCAGGAAGGCAGATGAGGTCATTCCATTTGCCCAGAGAAGAGTAAGGTCCAGAAACCTGGTTTTCCTCGTCCCAGTCAGGGGTACTCCGGGAGAGTCAGGCAGACCCTGGTCCTGCCTGAGCCCCCATGGAGAAGTGATTAGAAGAGGTGACATGGGGCCTTGGCACCGAGAACACAGGCCTCGTGTGGGTGAGCAGCTCAGAGTCTAGTCAAGGTTGAGAGTCCTCTCCGCATGCTCCAATTTCCCCTTCAGCAGGTTTCTCCTTAGTCTCCAGCTCCTAATTCCCCGAGGGTCTCCTCCATCACCACAGGGCCCCACCTGCGCATGGCTGCCTTGACGTCTAAGACTCACAGTGGAGATACTGACTGCGACCTGGGAATGAGGCAGGACTGTTAGCCACAGGAAAAGCCTCAGATGCCAAAGTTAACCCTCTCCAAAGTGGGAAATCAGGAACCCTGCGGGACAGTGGAAAGGACCTTTCGCATGAGTAAGTCTTCAGATGGCACCCATGTGGGGCTTCCCACACAAAAGGACCCTCCTGAAGACTAGAGGGGGTCGGGGAAAGACAGGGGGATGGAAAAAATGAAGAGAAAGGAAACCAAAGTGGGGTGGAGAGCAGATCTAACAAGTGAGATCAGAGGGGTGTGACATTTTATGAGCAGTGTGGAAACAACAGCAAAGCCCCTAAATGAAAAACAGCCTAGAGATCACACCGCCCCACACCTCAGTCCTCAGGGAAAGAGGAGGGGGTGGTTGCCTGACCCTTGTGTTCCCAGGACTCCAAGAGGGAAAAGTCCATCTATTTCAATGTCCCCAAATCAGTCTCCCCAAGAGAACCGGGGAAATAGGGAGGAGATGACCCAGAGGCATCAACTTTTAATCCCAAGTGCCCAAGGCTGGGAGAGGGGATGCCCGGGTCTGCCCGAGGTGGGAAGGGGAGGAGAAGGCAGTGGGGGGGGTGAGGAGGGAGGGCCAGATGGGCAGCGGGTGGCCCCCATATCACAGGCTGACGAAGATTAAATCTCCAAGCAGAGTCTGACAGGGGTTTAAGTCCCTTGTTTGCCATTGTGGACAATTCCACAGCAAACTATTTTGGCCATAAAACCGGACCTCAGTTGATGCAGGGCTAGTAGCTCCCTTAGCCATCCCGTCGTTCTGCTGCAGAAACGTTATGCATGACTGTGAGTGCTACCCCCACCCCATGAGGGTGTCCTATGGGGCTAGATTCTCCCCAAATCTGAAAAATTCTGATTTTCAAAACTTACCTGACCCCAGGAGTCTCAGATACTCAGTTTTGCTTCTCCAAACTGCTTATCTCTGAAAAAAAAGAAGTGTATCCTCTGGTGATGGGAGAGGGGATGGGCTGTTAGCTTGCCCGCTGTGAGGAGGGCGGTGATGTGGGCACCTTTGTGTACAAATACGTGAATGCAAGAGGTAGGTGACTGCGCATCCAACACTTTGTCAGAGGCAGGCATAGATGGGTTAAAGTCTTCATGAGAACAAGAAACAGACGGAAATGGAGAAGGTGCGTGGAGGGGGCGTCTGTGAAGCGTGGCAGCAGGTCTTCTGCCAGAGTGTTGCCCTTTAATAGCTCCCCAGCACCCAGCAGCAGAAGCAAAGTAACCACAACAGAGCTTCAACTGCCATCAAAGGTCAGCTTGCCACCTGAAGCGGGCAACACAGACAAGACCCAGCAGTGGCCCCGGAGGTGCAAAGAGGAGGAAGCAGCAGCCAGCGCCGAGGCCAGCACTCAGCAGCTGAACTGCAGAAAGGGCTCCCTGGGCAGAAGCCATGGCCTGGCCGCCTTCCTGCTGGCTGTGGCTTCTGGGGATGCTGGTGGGGCTCTCGGCTACCCCAGCCCACAAGATCTGTCCAGAGCAGCACTACTGGGCGCCAGGGGAACTGTGCTGCCCGATGTGTGGGCCAGGTAAGAGAGGAGCCATAGCTGAGTATGGGAGTGGAGCCCTGGGGGTAAGGGGAGGACCACAGAGTGGAATCCTGCCCGGCAGAGACACCACCTGGGTGGGAGAGCAGAAGCCGCTTTCTTTGGGCCTTGACCCCGGACCTCTGCTCACAGGAACATTCCTCAAGAAGCACTGTGACTTGCATGGCAAGGCTTCTCAGTGTGATCCGTGTATACCTGGGACCTCCTTCTCACCAGACCACAGCACCAGGCCCCACTGTGAGAACTGCCGCCACTGTCACTCTGGTGAGATGGGCAAGCGGTGGGGGAGCAAGATGGCAGAGCTGGGTGTGGACCAGCAAAGCGGGTTGGGGAGAGAGTAGGAGCTTCAGTTGCTTCAAGGTCATGGCAAGTGGAGCCAATGCTGGGAAGTGGGGTGCCCCGGGAGCAGGTATGTGGATGTGATGGGAAGAGGACTCTAGTGTTTCAGGGAAGGGGTAAGCAAAATTTGAGGGACTGCTGAGGATAGGTCAATGGTCCAGCAAGCAACCCCCCACTCTAGAACTGGTTGTGTTTGGAGTGGACGTTGTTCAGAACTGGGGATACATCTTTCTAAGGAGATTCCGATACGGCTCGTAGATAACCACCTTGCTTTGCAGGAAAGCCAATGTAGGGAAATGCATGTGCATGAGGGCCTTTGTTTTCCTAATTTTGCAACTTTGTCATTTTTAAATTAAGTGGAATATCTGGAGCTGTGTGATGAGTTCTTTTAGTATTTCTCCACTTTAGCTAGAATTTCAGAAACGATGTGTCAGTATACATAGAGCAGCAAGCAGACTTTAAAGCCATCCCTTTGAACAAACGGCGTCCAGAACACGTGTGAACCTCTTACTGAGCTACTCCACTCACTACCTGCCTGTAAAATGTACTTGGTCTCACTCAACCTTTTAATGCCGTATTCTTTAACAACTAACTAAATGAAAGGTTCTGCCATTGCAAGTCAAACAGCAACATCTGAAATACACAAGCAGTCCTCAGTCCACTTCACTTAAAAATAGGATTGTTGATGGATGTTTTTCTCTTCTTGGCAGCAACCCCAGCAGGGCTGGGTTGGGGGTTTTTTGTTGTTGTCGTTTTAAGTCAAAGCCCACTCCACTCACTCTGCAGGAATCACCAGGTGGCCTTTTCCCAGCACTGAGCCAGTCCACACTCCTCTCTCTGAGCTCCAGACCAGCCCAATCCATGGTCGTCCTCTGGGAGACACAGCCCATGGGTTCCCCAAAGCCCCCGGGCAGCACGTGGCTGCAGAACACTGGGGAAGCGGGAAGCGGGCGGGAGGAGGCTGAATGAGTCTCGTCCACTTAGACCTCAGTATTCCCATCTGTAAGATGGAAAAGTGCCAGAAGCCAGCCTGGAATGTTGTGCACAGGTTACCCATGGTGAAGAGAGCTCTCAGGTCTCTGGACAGTCATCACTGAAAACCATGGCACATCATCCTTTTTTCTTTTTTTAAAGATTTATTTTATTGTTTGAGAGAAGGTAAGAGAGAGACAGAGAGAAGAGGGCCCAGAGCAGTCTCCATACTTGTACGTCATTAGTTGTGACGTAGTTTCACTCCACACAGGTGGATGTGGGGCTACACAGGGCAGAACCAAACTGGAGGGCTCCTTCATGTGGGGCAAGAACCTTCACCGCCCTCCTGGCAGTGAGCAGTTGCGCCACAGTTCAGCATGTGGGTTTGCACGGGACAGGGCTGGGATTCGATCCCCCGACCTCACAGGTGCAAGGCAAACGCTCAGCCAGTTGAGCTATCCACATTATCCATTTTTACCCAGTCCCAACCCCTTCTTTAGGCCTGCCCTGTCCTTTGGCAGACACCCTCATGATCACCCCTCTCTCCTTCCCCGTCCTTGGTCTTCCTTTTGCAGATCCTAGTCCAGGCAGGCTCACCCTTCCTGGTAACCCACAGGAAACCAAATTCTATAGCAACTAGTCGGAATTCAGAAAGAAGAGGCCGGCGGGGTATTAGGACGAGAAAAAGGAGCTGGCATCCCTGACCCTTGCCTGACAAAAGGCCAATGCTAAAGCAGTTGTTAGAGTTGTGAGGCTGTCTTTGGCACCCTCCCACCCTTCCTTCTGCACCCCTCTTCCACCTGCCAGGGCTCCCCTCCCTGCGCTAAGGCCCTACCAGGCTCCCACTCAAGCCTGGCCCACATCTAGGGGCTGCTGCCTCCCCTGGAGTCACCCTTCCCATCTCAACCCAACCACCGGTGAGCCCAGCCCAGCCCCACCACGCGCCTCTTCCCCCCTCCACCCTCGGTGCAACGAGGGGCAGCCACCCAGCACCCAACCTCTACACTTGAATAAAATTTGTATTTTAAAGGCCAAGGATGTCTGTAATCAAGTAACTAGTGAAGTTAAAAACCTATCAGGGACCAAAGTAGCACATTCCTAATCTCTCCAAACTGGAAGCTACCCAACAGCACATTAACAAGACAGATGAATAAGCATGGTATGTTCACACAATAGGATAGTACAGTACACAGCAACGAGAATAAAAGACCTGCCATTACACTCAATATGGATGAATCTCACCAAGAGTTGAGTAAAAGCAGCCAGACACAAGTGAGTAGATACGATTCCACGTACATAGTGCAAAAACGGACACAAGTAACTAATGGTATTAGAAAGTCAGGCTGGTGGCTATTCTTGGGCGTGGGGTGGTGTGTGACTGGAAGGGAACACGACTGGTCACCTTTTGTTTCTTAATCTGATGCTGGTTACACCTGTGAGTCCAATTTGTACCAATTCTCTTACACTTGTGATGTGTGTACCTTTCTATAACTATATTACAATGCAGTTTAAAAACTCTCAGTTAAAAGTCCAAGTGTCCCCCTTAGTAACAATACTAATGGTCAAGGCACCGGGTAGAGGGTGGGGCCCACCTTGGGGGTGGGGGCTGGCAGAGAGGTAAGCAAGTGGACCTTGCCTGAATCTGAGGCTTGAGCATCTTGTGTTCCTCCAACACTCTGTCCCCAGGTTATGTCCTTCGAAACTGCACCCTCACCGCCAATGCCCAGTGTGCCTGCCCCAAGGGCTGGCAGTGCAGGGACACGGAGTGTACCGAGTGTGATCCTGCTCCACCACCCTCGCTGGTCCCTCGTCCATCGCAGGCCTCAGGCCCACACCCACAACCCACCCTCTTACCTTCCACCCCAGGTAAGTTCCAGGCAACTCTTTGTCCAGTCACAGCGGGCAAAGGTCACTCTCAACCAGCACCCCACTTCCATGTCCACCCCCACGAGTTGCTCGGTCAGCCTGTCTCTGCCTTCCGGTCTCAAGCCAGGGTTGGTAAAGCGCCACTCCGGCCTCTCAGGCCTGCAGCTTAGCCTTCCCCTGGGCGCTCCACGCTGCAGCTCGCCTTGTTTTTCCAGAGATTCAGGCCAGGATGGCCAGGCACATGCAGACCGGGGGGGACCTCCTATGGCCACCCACCCCCACGCTCTCCACCCACTTGCCACGTGAGTCTTCTCCCCACTCTCCACCCCCAGAGAGAATGCATACAGGAGTCCAGGAGGGAAGACAGCCAGGAAACTCCTAGGAGTGGGACTAAGAAGAGGAGGAAGAGTCTAGGGATGAGGAAAGGACTTGGTCCAGCAGTGGTGGGGAGGGGGGGACAGGCAGGGGTGATGGGAAGGCTGGGCTGAGGGGAGGCAAGGGCTAGGCCCTCCCCAAAACCCTTGTGCGGCCCCTGCCTATCAGCCCAGAGGTCCATGTGCAGCACGGATTGCATCCGCATCTTTGTGATCCTCTCTGGAATGTTTGTTTTCACCATGGTCGGAGCCCTGTTCCTCCATCAACAAAGAAAACATGGACTAAGTAAGAAACAAAATGCGGGTCTCCAGGCCTGTCCCGACCCCACCCCCACCTTCTCAGCCCTGTCACTCCTGCCTTAGAACCTCATGGAAGCCCCCCTAGCTTCACCTTCCCCAGCCCTGGGTCCCGCCTGCGTCCTCTCCACTTAGCTGAAGTCCTCCTGGCCTCCCTCCCCTAAGCTCACCTCCTCTGCTCTCTCTTCTCCCCTGACCCTCTTCCCGGGACCACCACCGCCCCCTGACCCTCTTCCCGGGACCACCACCGCCCCCCTGACCCTCTTCCCGGGACCACCACCGCCCCCCTGACCCTCTTCCCGGGACCACCACCGACCAGGCTCATCTGCTTCTCCTTCTGCAGACAAAGCAAACCCCGTGGTGCCCGCGGAGCCCTGTCCTTACAGCTGCCCCAGGGAGGAGGAGGGGGACACCATCCCCATCCAGGAGGATTACCGCAAACCCGAGCCTGCTTTCTACTCCTGAGCCAGCACTCCACGGAAGGGGGGCGTCGCCGTCATCCAGTCCTCGCCTCAACCCCACCCCACCCACCATGCAGAGGCAGGGGCCGGCACCCCCAGCTGCGGCACTCGTCGGGGCGCTCCTGGGTGCGCACCTGAGGCGGGGCCTCTCTGAGATTGACAGGGGCGCGCGGGAACGGGGCGGAGCGAGGGGCGGAGGGCGTGCCCTGGCCCGGCCAGCTGCGCCCGGGTGCTGCACGCGGCTGGGGTTCCGCCTGTAAAACACGCCTCCGCCCCCGGAAGCCCCGCGCGCTCTTATCCCTGATTGGGAACCTCGGCAAAATAAAGCGACTGACCGCCGCGCCCTGCCGCTCGCCTGCTCTGTCTCGAGAATTCCAGGCCTGCTCACTCCCAGCCCCGTCTCTCCCATCAGGGACCGGAGGCAGGAGCCGGACTCCTGCGCAGGCTTGTGTCGGGGCCGCCCCGTGGGATCCCGGAGGGACAGGAAAGGCACCAACTGAAGCCCAGGAAAGACCCCCAGGCGTCGGGGTTCCTGCTTGTGGCTTCGGTGTCCCCCTCCCTGCCCCTCGTCCTTCCCCCCCGTACCTCCGTTTTCGTGGAGCTGGTGGCGAGCACAAGGGTGCGTGCGGCGCAGTGGGGTCTTCCCATCGCCAGGAGGCTTTTTGGGGGGATGGGGGAGAGAAAGGAGAACTGTGAGCAGGGCTCTGGCACCAGCCACAAATGGCTTCACCCAGAAGCGAAGCAGCCGCAGTAGCACGTCCTGAAAGTGAAAGTGAAACAAGCCGGTGGCGCACGGGCGGTAGAGCGGCGGCCCGGAGGGTTTGGAGCGACTCCGCCAGCCGGGCCCGTGCACGCCGGGGGGCCGTGGCGCGGCCGGGGACGGGGGCCCGACAGCCAGCAGCCCCATGGGCGCCGAGCAGGCCTGCTGCCTGCTGCTCTGCTTGGCTCTGTCGGGAGCCGCCGACACCGGTAAGTGGGGAGCAGGCTGGAGGGAAGTGCCGGGCTAGGGGAGGCCCCGGCAGCCGCTGCCGCTCCGGAAGGTAAGGAAGCGGTTGTGTTGGGCGAGAGAGGCCGACAACAGGTGGGGGAAGGGCCACAGGACAAGCGGGGCCCCCGCCGGGCAGGTGGTAGGGGCCGCAGTCCTGCGGGAGAAGTGACACCTTCAGAAGAGGAAGGGGTTCCCCAGCTGGGAAAGCAGTAGGGAGGTGACCCTGGGGGTGGGGGAGGGGAAGGCCCCCGAAATGGCAGCCCGCAGGGCAGACCTGTGGGCTGGCTCCCACCCAGAGGATGGCTGCCTGCACCCCTAGCGGCACAAACCTCCCGGCCCCTGTCTCCAGGGCGGTTTTGCGTATTTGTTTGCTTTTGCTGAGAATTCCTTTGACTGAAGAGAGGTTTGTTTGTTTGTTTTGTTTTGTTTTATTCGATGGTTGGAAATAAAAACATCGCTCTGAGAAAGGCAAGTCCAGGACTTTATATGATTCACATCAAGAACTTATGTACCTGGGATGGCAGGTGCTTTCCAGAAAGCTGGTTGGGGGGGGGGGGGTGGCTGGAGAAGCTCCAAGGACCCAGAAGACAACTGTCACCTGTGATGACCCCTGGGGGTGGGGAGGGGTGCCGTCCAGAACTGTTCATAGCTCTGTGGACAGGAGGGCACGGCCTCAGCCCAGCCTCTTCCCTGCAGCAGGCAGGCCGTGGGTCCCCGTGGACGTGGTCTTGGACTGCTTCCTGGTGGAGGAAGGCAGGCACCGCGGAGGGTTTGCCAGCAGGGAGGACATGGTGAAGGCCCTGCTGGTGCTGAGGCAGGTGTCTGTGCCGGATGACGGCTCCCTGGAAGGCTTCACCGATTTCCAGTTGAGCACAGTGGTCAAAGACAACCCACCTGTGACCTTCGAGGCCTCGGGTAAGAGCCTCCACCCTGGGTCCCAGCCCCTCTGGGCTCCCTCCACTGGGACAGCCTGGTTCCCAGTGCCCCCGCCCACATCGTCCCAAGTTCTCAGTCCAGCTCTGTGCCACCCGCTCCCCAGTGAATGGGATCCAGATCCCCCACGCCGAAGCCCTGCTCCACGCGGACTGCAGCGGGAAGGAGGTGACCTGTGAGATCTCCCGCTATTTTCTCCAAGCCGCACAAGAGGCCGCTATTGAGACAGCGGCCTGGTTCATAGCCAACGTGCAGGTGTCTGGAGGGGGACCTAGTGTCTCCATGGTGATGAAGACTCTCACAGATGCTGAGAATGGGGCTGGCTTGCAGCCCAGGCTGAACCTCCCCATGGGCCCCCAGGGGACGGTGCAGGCTTCAGGTGAGAACATGAAAGTTTTGTTTTTATTTTTAAGTAGTCAGAGTTGGGAGGATAGGAGAAGGAAGGGAACAATTCCACCTCCATCCACATCGGTCATCTCAGGGTGTCCCCCAGGCCTTGGTCCTTTCTTCCGAAAAGACCCAAAATGGGGATGATTTTTCTCCTCACTGTTTCCCGGGGAAATCAGACATGTAGTGCTCTATTCACACATCTCTTCATAGTGGCCCCATGAGGCCAAGCACCAGTTTTCTCCCTGGGAAAAGCCAGCCTGGTCTGATGCTTCAAGATGAGGCACACAAAGGGATACAGAAGTGATTCATTATCTCTTATTAGTAAAACCCGGTCCCTGCCCTTCCCAACCCAGCACATCCCAGAGGACACAGGACACTTGAGAATATGATGTGACAACAGACTTCTCCAGAGTTCATCGAATCCAATATTTTGCCTCCAAAAAGAGACAACTAAATCCAAATAAGATTAGGGCACTACCCTCCTATCCTTAGAAAGCCTAGAACACTCGACCTTTCTGTGGTCCCACCTAAATGTATCCTCCTACATCAGAAAAGAGGGGTCTTCATCTCTGTCCAGTGTCAACCATAGTCCTGGCACAGCTAGATACTCCCTTTTTATTTGGAGATATTTTAAACCTACAAAAGATGAAATAATATAATGAACACCTGTACATCATTCACCAAGCCCCACCAATTGTTAATGTTTTTTACATTCTCTTGATAATCCCCTGAACTAATTGAAAGCGAGTTGCAGAAATCTTAACACTTCACCCCAAATGCGGCTGTGTATCGCATGTGTTAGTTTATAACCAAGGACAAGGATATGCTCCTTCAGAATCACAAAGCCACCACCTCCGCAAACCAAGGTGGGGAGTGGTCTACCACGGTGCAAACAGCAAGGGGCTTCGGTGTGTTGGAATTTAAGAACAGACTTGCCAGGGCAATCCAGTTCCATCTCCTCCCACCAACTGCTTGCTACACCACTGAGCATCATACTTTTAAGTATTGGCATTTTAAAACTGATGCAATAATACTGTCAAGTATAAAGTCCAAGTTCAAAATTCTCCAATTGCCCCAATAATGTTCTTTAGAGCTTCCTGGTTTTTTTAAGTCCAGGCTTCAGACAAGGATGGTGCATTACATTTAGTTGCCTTGTGCCTTCAGCCCCCTTTACTCCAGAACAGTTTCATAGTACTGACAATTTTTAAGAGGTCAGGCCCGCTGTCTTGTGGTGTGTCCCACCATTCGGATTTGTCTGATGGTTTTCCTCATTAGCTTTAGGGGCAGCGTGTTTGGCAAAAACACTGCCACTGTGTACTTTTTAAACTCTTACTCCTATTTAGCGTTCACAGCAGCCTTGCCTCAGCAGATGCACTTGGCAACACTAAGTGACTTGTTCAAGGTCACAGAGCTATTATACAGAAGAACCAAGGTTCCAAAGCTTTTTCTGCTACTCCAGCAGTTCTGACTGGAGAATCAACAGTCACCCCCAATTCTGCACGTGTATCTTCGTGGTGAGGGGTCCACGGCTTTCATCAGATTGTCCAGGAGTGACTCCAGGACAGCCCCATTTCTTTAGGGTTCCATCTGATGCGAAAAGAGCTCATTTAGCCTCACTGTCCAGGAGAGATGGCAGGGGCACTTGCATGCTCACAACATGCCCACAGCTCAGAGGTCAGATGACCTCACAAGGAAGCAGTCCACCATCACCCCTCTCTCTCACCACAGTGGAGTTCCAGGTGACGACACGGACCCCAACCCTGAACGTCCTGCTGGGGTCCTCAGCCTCCCTGCACTGCGGCTTCTCCCTGGCACCTGGCTTGCACCTCACCAGCGTGGAGTGGCGGCTGCAGCATAAGGGCAATGGCCAGCTGGTGTACAGCTGGACCACGGGGCAGGGACAGGTCACGCGGGAGGGCGCTACCCTGGAGCCTGAGCTGCAACTCATGGCCGGGGATGCCTCCCTCACCCTCCCCAGCCTCACTCTGAAGGATGAAGGGACCTACATTTGCCAGATCACCACCTCTCTGTACAAAGCTCAACAAATCATTCAGCTCAACATCCAAGGTGAGGCCAGAACTTGGTTATCTGGGGGGAAAGGGGAGGGAATGCCTATTGGGAGTGTTTTCCAGAACAAAATCCAAACACAAGGGCATTTCCTAAGAGGCAGACTGACTGCATCCCTACATCCAGTTTAGAAGCACAGACGGTATCAGGTTGTCTCCCATCAGACTCCAGGATTAAGTCCATTGAGAAAGCTCCCAGCTCAGGGTCCTGATGCCCTGCCCTGATTGGCTGCCTCCGATCACCCCATTCTGTTGGACCACATCCTAAAGGCGCAGCAACAAACCAAGGAGGGGCAGTGGGAGTCATCAGACCAGGAGGAGGATTTCATCACTGATACCCTTTAAAATCATTGGCTTATACTGACAAGGAGCAAGGCAGCCTTTAGTTGGTTTTACTATGGTTTTTCTATTTTGTTTTTTTAAGATTTATTTTATTGTTTTTGACAGACAGACAGAAGGGGGAGGGCCCAGAGCAGTCTCCGTAGTTGAATGTCATCAGCTTTCAACATGGTTTTTGTTCCACACAGGTGGGCAGGGGCCACACAGGGCAGGAACTGGGCCCAGAGCCTCCCACATGGGATACATACCCCATCAGTGCCTTGAGCCAGGGGTTGAACTGGGGGGCGAGAACTGAACTGGGGGCCTCCGGCATGGGAAGCACACCCCAGGTCAGCACACCCCAGGTCAGCACATGGGTCTGCATGGGCCAGGGCCAGGATTCGATCCTCAGTCCCCGGGGCTGCAAATCAAGTGTCTAAACCACTGAGCCATCCTAGCTTCCCCTATGGAAGATGCACTCCTGTATGTCCTGCATCCAGAGTGGACTCCACAACTGCCCTAAAGCCTTCCCTTCCTGTTGGTCATTCTGGAATCTTATTCTTTCTTCTAGCTTCCCCCAAAATACGACTGAGCTTAGCAAAAGAAGCCCTGCCACCCACCCTCGTCTGCAGCATCACTGGCTACTATCCTCTGGATATGACTGTGATGTGGACCCGAGAGGAGCTGGGTGGACCCCCGGTCCCCATTTCCGGGGCCGTCTTCTCCAGCCTCCGGCAAAGCGCAGCAGGCACCTACAGCACCTCTTCCTCCCTGAGGGCAGAGCCTGGCTCTGCGGGTGCCACTTATACCTGCCAGGTCACCCACGTTTCCCTGGGCGAACCCCTTCGGGCCAGCACTCGGGCATCCCCACCAGGTACTGGGTGCCCCTCTGTCCCCACCTCCATCCTGGGCTTGTGGCTTTCCTCCCCTCATCTCTGGTCTCATTCTGCTTCCCACCACACTTTGTTCAGTCCCAACTTCTTCCTTCTCAAAGTGACAGCCTCTATAGCTGCAACCATACATCCCAAGACTTCGGTCTACCCCAGGTGCCAGGGCACCAGGTGATTGTGCTGAGAGGTGGAAATCAACGTTGTATATAACTCCTGATGCTGCCCTTGAGGAGTTAGTCCAGATGGAGGGAGCAGCTAGGGAGCCAGGGAAGATGGGGGTAGGGGGCACATGCAAACCGAGTTGTCAGCTCAGGGGGAGGGGAACACCAAGAGAAAGAAAGAACAGTTAAGGCCAAATACAAAGCAGCCTAAAGAGGATTTGGGGAACAGCACAGCTAGAGCCAAGGGTGTGTGAGAAAGGGGAACATGGCTGAGAGCTTGAGAGGTACTTATACTTATTGAACTTTTATATGAATAACATTCTGTACCAAGCACTTAGATGTATGATCACATGTGTTATGACTCTCATTGTATTGATGAGTGAACTGGCAAATGGTGAGTAATTTGTCCAATGTCACCTACCTAGTAAATGATAAAAGAGAAAATGTGAAAAATGGGCGGCTTGATTCCCCTACAGCCTTAAGCCCTCCAAAGCTGTGAGTGGGCAGATCCCAATGGGCCCTCAAACTGGTTTTCATCCTGAAGCCATAGAATGCTGATGAAAGGTTTTAAACAAGAAAGAATCAGCACCTAGAATTCAAACATCCAGGAGCACTGGGCATTTTGTGGTGGCTCACAAGGTAGTTAGCTTCCCAAAACACAGGGGTCTTTGCTCAGCTCACATCACTCCTCAGATATTTACAAAATCCCAGTTTAACTGTCAACAACTAATCTAACCCAAATCTCTTTTGCAAAGTAATGTTTTAAAAAGTCCCAATGAGGGAAGAGGTAGAGAATTCTGTGTGAAGTATCACACAAGCATCCAACAACCTTGAACAGGTATGAATGCTACTGGGTGCCCAGTTCCTGGGTGACAGCAGAACACTTTGTATGAGCTCCTCAACTGGGGACTCGTACACTCCTATGTCCCCCCTATTGGCGAGGGCTCAGCTGATTCCTGCCCACTGATTCCTGCCCACACCCTTCTCACCTACAGAGCAGAGAACCATGGCCTTTGGAGTCTTTTTTGCCAGCAGCCTCTTCCTTCTTGCACTATTGTACCTGGGGCTTCAGAGATGGCAAGGTAAGAGCCCGGCTGCCCTCAGCTCTGCCCTGGCCCACCTCACACATAGATCAGCCTCTTCTAAACCCCTTCCCACCCAGACCAGGGCTGAAGCCCAAGAGTCACCAGTTCTAGCCAGCCCCCCACCACAGCCCCCAGCTCTTGGGATCACCTCAGCTGAAACCAACCTCATTCCCTCTTATTCTCTCCTAGCTACCTCATCCAAGGTCTCCCAGGACTCCGAGGCCTTCTGGGTAGACACTGTTCTGCCTCAGGGTAAAAAGAAAGAGTAGTTGCTTTCTCCCAGCAGGACTCTGAGCCCAGGCCCAGGGTTCACAAAGGCCCCAGGAAAGGCCTGAAGAAAGCACAGATCACTGAGCAACAGCCCTGGTTCTCAATATGTGCACACCTCTGCCTTCCTTCACTATGTCCCTGGGCTAAACACAGAACACCTGAAGAGGTGAGAGGGCAGAACATCTGAGTGAAGGTTAACAGATTTGAGGTGTGATGGTAGGAAGAGAAAATGGGAAGTAATTATTAAGAAAGGAGCAAGTGAGGGACAGTGGGGCAAAGGGGTGGGGTTGGGCCACCATGTGTAAATATTCAAGTCTGTCCTAATAAAAGCCCCCTGTGTCCTCAGAGACAGTGCTTTTCCACTTTCCTGTCTTTCCCATGCTGGACCTAACAGAGCTGGGTCCCTAAGCCGAGCAGCAAAGTGTTTAACATGTGAAGCAAAGGCCCTTGAAGGCAGCCCTAGGGCCCATCTCAGTTGCTCTGTGTAACCTGGAGCTGTAATTAAGGTTCTGCTCTCTTAGACAGTTGCTGGGTGTTTCAGGATACCTACAAACTCCTCACTCCCTCAGCTGCAAGGGAGAAATTTCCCTTACTCGTTTCTAAAATCAGCCTAATTAATACAGTGGAACTCGGCATAAGGGAAGGAGGTAAACAGATGTCTAAAAAAAACCTGGAGTTGTTTGTCAATGTGAGATGCCCACTCAACTTCCTGTTGTCACTTCCTCTCACTGGCACCTGGAAGAGTCAGGCTGCTTCAGGTATGAACCCTGAGAGCAGAGACCACTTCCTTTGCCAACACACATCTTTAATCTTAAGACCATCCAGCACACATAAGCCAGCTCCTTTGGCCTAAAGCAACATCAGACTACTAGAAAGAAACACTCCAACCCAAACAACAGCCAAGTCCGTGTAGGGGTAGGAATTTGTATTTTTTGCCTTTGTTTAGAACACAAGAAATTGGTAAATATGCTACATGCCTTTGGTGAAGTACAACTGTTATTATTCTATACATGTATGAGATTGGGGTTAGGAAAAAAGACAAAGGTGATGACAGATACACAGTGGAAACCCCACATTGCCTCATGGCAAACCAAAGGAGGGGATGTGGGAAGCTCAGTTTCATTTGACTACAAAGTCCCAGGGTTCAGTTGCATAGTTGCTCATGCACATGGGTGGCCGGAGGGAACGGGGACAGCAGAGACACAGAAGAGGGTACAGGGTGGGGTGAGAAAGAAAGTAGAAGGGCTAACATTCCCAAAAGAATAAAGCCAACTCTATCTGGTGAACCTCAGGGACAAAAACCCAGGAAATACTTCCTGTGACAGGGCTGGGTGGGCCAAGCGGGCGGATGTGCTCCAGGCTGGGGACACATCGAGGACTGTGGTGGCTCTTCTCCAGCAGTGACCCCCTTGCATTAGGCAAGGAGCCCAGGGGTGCGTGGAGACCTTCGAGAGGGATCGTTGGGAGGGTACACCACTGACTGCTTCCTTCCAGCTCTTCAGTCCCCCCTGGGGTCAACAAAGGGACTATGGGAAACGGGCACAGGGAGAAGAAGGATGGTTTGGGGCAATGAAATGCTGTGTGGAAAGTGAGCATCCAGACCCAGCCTGACTTCAGTTTCTTCCTGCTTGTGGACCAGAGGACAGAAGGAATAAAGGGTCATGGGTGTTCCCCCTTTCTGTTCCCGGCCTGCCTGCCTCCCCCTCACACCTGGGTCTATCCCACTGAGTACCCTATCCTGAAGCCTAGCAGTGGCTTTCCAACACAGGCTGAGTAGCTCCCATCCTCAGCTTCCATTGAAGGGGCGTGTACTGCTGGAACGGAGATGTGGCTCTAGATGAGAGGGCCCCATGACAATACAGCACTACATAAGCACCCCTGTCTAGACTGTCCCACCTCCCACCCCAAGACTGCGCTGGTGGGTACACTGGACTTCTCTTACTACCCAGGATCACCCAGGTCTCAGGAAGAACCTCTTGCCTCATCCTTGTCTTTGGCAAGTACACAGGGTGGTGTGGAAGAGGGGAGTCCCTGAAAGCTCAAGGACCCCTCACACTCCTTGATCAACAGGAAGGGAGGAACAGGACTCTCTTTAATGAGAACAAGAAGTGGTTTCCTCTGAGCTTGTTATTTTCAAATTAGGCGCTTGACTCACTTCTCTATAACTAAAAAGTGTTCTCTATCTATGCCAACAATGAAAACTAACTGAGAGTCCCAAACTTTGGCTATAAGAAATTATTTGGCACTCATGAACAGGACAGAACACTGCAGAAAATGACAAGAGACAGCCCTTTCCAGTTATGAGCTTGTGAGACTGCTTCTAGAATGCTAATGAGAGTTCTGGTATTTTCACAGTATGTGTTCTCCAGGTCTCTGGAGGACAAATTAGAAGACTCTAAGATCCCTGAAGATGTAGAAAATCTTGCACTAACAGATTAGAAATAACTGCAAAAACAGGTTTTACTTTCTAAAAGGGTATTGCACCAGGACCAAGTTGGACTTTGGGCCCACCCAGGATCCTCTTCAGGCCCGGCATGGAGGAGCTCCAAATGACAGGAGTAGCGGTGAAAGAGCCACCATTTTCCAGGTGTTCACGGCTTCCCTCTGTCAGTGGCCTGGCTTTTCCTGATAATATTATGGGCACTGATACCCTTCACCTCCCCCAATCTTGGCACTTTCTTAGGCATGTCACCCCAGCTATGCCCCATCCCCTTCCCTTGGCCTCCAATTCTTTGGCTTTGGAGAAATGTGAGACTACATAAGAAGGCAGTAGGGAGGAGGTGCCCTTCCCTTGGCTTCCAACTCTTTGGCTTTGGAGGAATATGGTGAGAGTACATAGCGGGGTAGGGAGGAGGTGCCAGCTGTCGCTCTTCACGTGGTTACTTCAAGACTGGCAGGAGCAGCATTTCTAGTGTTGAGGGACGTAATGCAAATGAGAGCAACAGAAAAGAAGAAATGGGCAATGTAAAAGCCTGGGTTGGGAAGGAGGAAGGTAGATGGGGACATTTGTTGAGAGAGCAAACAAGCGGGAGAGGAACGTGATTTTGGATGGCAATGGAGAATGGAAGGGGTGGCACATTCTCAAGTAAAAAAGTAGACTGGACACAGGAATCAGGAAGTCCCAGGTGGAAAAGAGAAAGAGAAAATAAGAGGACAAATTACATCAAGTTACGAGACATTCAGGTCTTTCAATGTAGGTGTCCCATCCCCGTGTGTCCCTCTGCCCAAGCCAGTGACAAACAGCAGAGCCCCACTTCCTTAGAAGAGGAGGGACCATCTTCCCACACTGACTTACAGAGGGAAGCCTTATACACCCAGGAAAGTCCCTTGTCTTTGCCCTTCCTCCCTCCTGAATCAGGTGATGATCCCACAACAGCGATTGTACCTCCATCAGAGCAGCCCCACTCCCTGGGCAGGTGGGCAGGCAGGGCTGGGAGAAGATTCCAGGCCCTTCCCACCTCTTCACCCCACCAGCAACCTCAGCAATACTTACTTACAATAACTGCCACAACGATGGCACAGATAGCTCCCAGCATGATCATCATCTGAGGAAACATTGACAAATAAAAAAATGGGACCTTTGGACTTGGAGAAGGAGGAAAAGAGTCAGGACTAGAGATGTGGGGAGGGAAGTTGCTCCGTCCTTGGGACAGTGCAAGAAACCACACATCACCCAGTAGATCTGCAGGCCTCTTGGGGAGGGTCCAACCCTCATCCTCCCCAGCAGACAATAAACCTCTGGACCACATAGCTGAAGTGTCTCAGAAACATCAGTGTCTGCAGTTTGCTCCTTTTTCCTTAGTTCCTGTTGCCTGAAGGCTTGGAAAGGAACTCCAAGGGAAGTGCAGACTTTGGATCTTTAGTCAATTGGTTCATTTTCTTTTCTTTTTTTTTTTTAAATATATATATATATATATATATATATTTTTTTTTTTTTTTGACAGAGAGAGAGAGAGAGAGAGATACAGAGACAGAGACAGAGAGAGAACTGAACTGGGGGAGCTCCCAGTTCAGCATATGGGTCCGCACGGGCCGGGGCCGGGATTCGATCCCTGGTCCCCAGCGCTGCAAAGTGAGCACTTAACCCACTGAGCCATCCCGGCTTCCCCAATTGGTTCATTTTCACTGTGATGTGTCGACTCATTCCTAAGAGCTGCAGGTATTTAAATATATATCTACCCCAGCCATTGTGATGTTGGTGTGTCTGAGGAAGGGCCAGGTGAGAATTTTTCCAGGGGTCTTTCGAGGAAAAGCAGCTTGACAACCATTTCCAAAGCCTCAGGGAGGGTATCACTGACTGTCCGTCAGTGGTTCTGCATACTCTAGCCTACCCTGGTGGCCAATTCCGGTAATGCAGCTCAAGGAGGCTTTCAAAACTTCCTCCGGAGAAAGAGCTCTGCAGGGCAGAGATTCAGCACCACTAAAAGGACAGTGGAAGGAATGAAGGCCCTGAGGGTTTTCCTGCCTTCTACGAGTTGTGGCCCAGAATAAAAACAGGGGGAGACGATAAGCACATTCACCTTGCAGTTTTTCCACCAATACTTCCTCTTTAGCTTGGCAGCGCTGCTCTCAAATTGTGACGCTCCCATCTGCAAGGCATCAGCTCGGTCATCCAGCTCGGACAGTATCTCGTCCCTCTTCAGGACCTTGTCCACATTCACACGCATCATGTCCACCACCTGAGGGCGGGTGCAGAAACAAGCTGCTAAACTCCCCATGAGAGACAGTCAAAAAACACCACCAGGGAATCAAAGGTCTGCCCTGTGTATGCTAAGGGATGACTTGCCTCCCAGAGCCTTTAGCGACACCTCTATAAGGAAGAACAAAAAAGGGTTCTAAACTTCTATGATTTGGAAACTCTCAGAGAAACACTCTCCACCTACCTCCTCTACTTGTGCCTGGGTTTGCTGTAGTCGTCTGTTACTGGTTGTGTTAGGAGGAGGGGCAGGGGGACCCCCAGCTGGGGCAGTCCCAGTCCCTTCTGCCTCTTCGGTGGGCGGCTGAGCTGGAGCAGACCTGCAGAGAGAAGCGGGCAGAGTACGCAAAGTAGCAACACAAGAAAGAAATCAAGTGTATTCTCATCAAACTCATGGCAACTAAGTTACTATATGCAATTAGAAGGGGTTCTAGTGCCCTGCAATACCAAGTGGGAGGAGCAGCACAGAGACAGGCAGCAAAAGAGCGAAGATCCTATAACAACATTTAGCTGAAGCTCAAGGACATCCACAGTGGCATCAAGATCTTGTTTGGGCCCCCCTCTGACCCAAATTCAAACATCCTCTGGCACAACAGTTATAGAGACAAATATGCCATGCTTGGCCTAGGTGGCATTTCCCTATCAGAAACCTTTCACATAAAGTCCAACTGGAAAACTCCAATCCTAGTTAGAAGAAATTCTTACAAAAGACTAAAACCCTAGGACAAGCTTATGGACCAAACAGCTCTTTTTGCAAAGCCTATATCTAAAAGGAAAGGACAAGCTGACAATCTTGCTAAGGGGATCCAGTTATGAGTTATGTTTCATGCAATGATTAGTCTATTGGGGCTGCTGTAAGGACAACTTGGAGAATCACCAAAGGCATAGCCTCTGTAGGTGGAGTGAGTCAGGACTGTTTGTTCACTTTGTTTTGGCAGAGAAGATGAGGGTTTCACTTAGAACTGGGGCCTAAAGCAATTACGTTAATTATGAAACTGTTCCAAGAGCACCGACAGGAGGCAAAATTATGGAAATGGGCTTCTGTGTACATGCATCATAGACATTCTGTCCTCTCCCTTTTTGGATTTGGCATCAAGCCTCTCCCAAGGAAGAATCCATCAGCAGGAGGGAGATCTCTCAATTTTAATAGAGAACAGCAGTTACAATAAGAACTCCTCAAAGAGAAGCAGAATCTCACAAAACATACCTCATAGGAACAATCCAAGAGTAAATAAATGTCTAGGGATTAAACCATCCCAAAGTCACCAGAAGGGAAATACCTTGACTACTCACAATAGAACTAATACCCAGGAGTTCTCCCTCCCTAAAAGATAGAGAATAATAACTCTGGTAGATTACTAGCAGATTACACCTCCATTTAAGGAATCCCTTTCTCGTTTCCCTTTAAGGCACAAAAGAGGCAAAGGCAGGAAAGATACAAAGTCATGAAAGCCGCAAGACTCTTGGGTTACTACTGAGCTAAGCAATCTAGTTCTCTGACTAAAGATGGAAAATTCAATGACTAGGTAGAAGCCACTGTTTGGCCTTGGAAGCAGTCCAGGATGGTTTCACTAATGGCAAAATTAAGGTCAGAGACCTGTGTTGTCCTGCTTGTCACCACACTTTCTCCATCTCCTTCCCTTCATTCCACATGGGTGCCACTCACCCAGCTGAGAAAGATTCACCTTCCCCAAATGAAAACGAATGGAATCCTAGGACTTGGCCAAAATGCATAGAATGTCACATAGTTAAAATTGCAGAAATCAAATAGAGAAAAAGTGAAATGATTATAGAGCACTTGAAGAGACCACTCCACATACTACTGGTTGGGAGTTGGGAACAATTAACAGTAAAATATCCAGGATAGATATAATCCTTATTTAACATAAGTAAACTTTTCCCCTTTTGGTCACTAGGAGAAGCAACACACATTTCCTAGGGCCAGGCCAGGACTCCAGACAATACCGTACTAAGAAATTAAAAATCTCCATTAAACAGATTGTGATCGTGACAGGGAAGAATTTCATTTGTGTAGCCAGAGTTCTCCCTCAATATCTTGGGATGGGGATGATGTTGAAGACGGTCAGAGATTAAAGTGAATGTGTTGGGGGAAGACAGGGATCTTCAGCTCCATTTCTCTTCCAAATACTTGGCTAGGGCTCAATGACAAGAAAACACCCCCCACAAGAGTGGCCTTGGGATGAATAGCTGCTTGGTACTGCCTCCTGAGTCTTTCTGGGTTGCTCACCTGGTGCCAGAGACCTGGCAGATAAGTTTCTGGATCTTTGCTTGCTGCCAAGGTAGTGGTGGTGATGGGTGAAGGTAACACGGCACAACTGGAGTTTGGGACATACTCGTACACAAATCCAGAGATTGTAGGACAACCCAAGTTACAGGCAGGTGCACCCATGACTGCCTTTCCAGAGGCCGCAAGTACAGATTCAATCAAACGACAAGAAAGTGCCTGGAGCCCCCTGCCTGATGCCTCCATGCCCCACCTTCCTTCCCCTCTCCCAGGTTCCACTATACCGGGACCCGAATAAGGCGCCCCGCAGGCGAGAAGACAGTGCTCTGAACGCGGGACCACCGCGCCCCTGTCCCGCCCGCAGCTGCTGCCTGTGGCTGGCGCAGGAGTGCGGAGCTCCCCGTCTCCGGGGTGGCAGGTCCGGGGGCGGCGCGCGGTGGTAGTTCCCCGCGTCTTCGCTGCTGCTGCAATGCGCCACATGCCGTCCCGCAGCGTCCAGCGCTGAGAGTTGGCAAGGTGTCGAGCCCCCCACACCCGTGTCCACTCACATTTCTCTGACAGCGGGAGGGTCCGTCTTCTCTCCGGAGGCGGCGGCGAGACACCAGTGAGGGGGCCGCTGCGGCTTGAAAGCTACAGAACCGCCGCCTTTCGCCTCTCGTAGACCAAGCCGAGACGGAGCTGCGGTGGAACTTACTGAAGCTGCCGCCCGAGTCCGTCTTTAATAGTGCCGGCCACGCCTCCGGGTAACGTTGACAACGCCGCGGCCCAATCCACGCCCGGAACAGGAGCCAGTCCCGAGCAAGTTGGCCAATCACAGCTCTCATCTCATCCCCATCCCGAAAGGTGTGCGTGTGAGGACCATTCACTGACCAAGGTAACCATAGTTTGCTTACCTGTCTGACTAAGCGACAGGGCAGTGGGAATGCACGCCAGCCCCCTGGAGGCGCCGCTCCAATAGTTTGAGTTAGGCCGTTTGGGGTGCATCCTAGCCTGTTGCTGAGCAGTTTCAGAAGTCCGGGCCCGCCCACGGTCCAGCGCCTGCAGCTCCAGACCATCGCCCCGCTACCGCCCGTCAGCCGCGGGCGGATCCTGGTCCTGGACCGCCGTAGCCGGGACCCAGGTCCTAGGGGAGACGGTGGGTGGACAGTCCGCGCACAGCCCCTGCGCCCAGACCAGACCGATGCCCCACCTCACCTCCATGCCTGTGACAAACAGCTCCGAGGAGGCAGGATCCGTCACGGGAGGTCCGCAGGCTCTCCGGGCTGAGAACCGGGCGCGGGGTCCCACCAAAGCAGATAGGAATGTTTCGTGTATCTGTTTCCTTCAGCATTGCCAACAAGCTCTTCACACAGTAAACCCTAAATTGAACTTCCCGCCAAATCTGTTCCTCCTATCCCTGTCTGGTAGGATATCTCACATGTGACTCAGCTGCACAAATCTGAAACCTAGAAACCATATTATAAGCCCTGATATTCTCATATATACATTTCCATAAGACCCAAGATCATAATATACGTTCACATATACCCATTAATCCATTTCTCCAAAACCCATTTATCTCTTAATTTAAGCATTCACTAATATAGCGTCACTTCTTTTGAGCCTACCAGAAATAAAGTTCCAACAAAGACAAGAAATGTTACTGAAGGAAACTAAAGTATGGCTGTTGACACTTCATCACATCCCTGTATTGCACGCTGCTTCCATTCCAACAATGGAGTGCATTTCCTCATAGCCTTGAATCTGCTGGCCTGTGACTTTCTTTAGTCAACGAATGCAGCACAAGTGACACCATGTGACTTCTTGTCTATGTCTATCAAGCCTTGCAACTTCCATTTTTAACTTGAAATCAAGCCTCCATCTAAAGAAGTTTGGGCTAGGCCTTTTGAGTCACCTCTTCTTGCTCAGGGGTGGCTTCCACCTCTTGTTTTCTTTATCAATGAACTATTCCTTCAACCCTGTAAAAAAAAAAAAAAAATGAGGGGCTAGACTATTGGAATGAGACCATGTAAAAAAAAAGGATCTCAGCCACCCCAACTGAGCACCAGACATGTCAATGAAGACATCTGGGACATTCTAGCTCCAGTCAAGCTCCCAGCTGAATGCAACATAACTGACCCCAGCCCATACCCAGTGAAGAAGAATTGCCCTGCTGAGCCCAGATAACCCAGAAAACATGAATTAATAAATTGTCTTCAGTCACTAAGTTTTGGGGTGGATTGTTCTATAACAATGGGTCATTGAAATAAGTATTCATACTTATTTGAAAAGATCTGGATTGGGGGAAGCGGGGATGGCTCAATGGGTTAAGCGCTCACTTTGCAGCCCCAGGGACCGAGGATCAAATCCCGGCCCCGGCCCGTGTGGACCCATATGCTGAACTGGGGAGTGCCCCCAGTTCAGTTCTCACCGGGGCGAGACCCCGGCCCAGTTCCTGCCCTGTGCAGCCCCACTCCCACCTGTGGAATGAAACTATGTGAAAAAACGAATGATGTGCTACTATGGAGACTGTTCTGGGCCCTCCCCCTTCTCTCTGTCTCTGTCTCTGTATCTCTCTCTGCCAAAAACAATCATAAAAAATAAAAATAAATAAAAAAAGATCTAGATCAAATAAGAGACCTAATCATTCTAATTCCTCTACCTTCAAATTCCAACTTGTATCTGTAAGTAATTCATTTTCTTTAGTTTGCAATACTACTTTTATAAATAAAAAGTTAAAATAATTTTTAAAACATATTTCCATTCATTTTTTCAGGTCTACTTCTTGACAACTAAAAACATTCCAGAGGAGTGTCATTACCATTTACACTTGCCCAACTCTGCTAAATATTTCACATGCATAATTTCATTTATTTCTCACACAACCTTATGAGGAAAGTATTATATTATTCCTGCTTCACAGGCTTAAAAACAAAAAACTAAGGCTTATAGAAGTTAACTACTTTGCCTAGGACCACATGAATAGAGTGGTAGAATTTGAGTTTAAACCCAGACCTGACTCCAAAGGCTATATTCTTAATCAATAGTCTATATCAGAGACTTACCCATATCAACCTAAAAACCCTCCCAAGAAACTCAAATAGCACTTTTAACCTACATAAGAGATTTCTTTAAAAGCAACACATCTTGGGGAAGCTGGGATGGCTCAGTGGGTTAAGCGCTCACTCTGCAAGACCGGGGACCGAGGATCGAATCCCAGCCCCAGACCGTGAGGAACCATATGCTGAACTGGGGAGTGCCCCCAGCTCAGTTCTCACCAGGGTGAGACCCCAGGCCAGTTCCTGCCCTGTGCAGCCCCGCACCCACCTGTGGAATAAAACTATGTGGAAAAACCAATGATGTGCAACTATGGAGACTGTTCTGGGCCCTCCCC
>PVKE010022177.1:0-25801 GCA_004027555.1 Craseonycteris thonglongyai
TGGGCACATAATGCGATGCATGGGTGATGTGATGTGGAGTTGTCCATTGGGAAACTGTCTGACTGTTACCAACTAATGTCACCCCGTTAAATTTAACAATAAAATATATATAAAAAAAAAAGAAAGCTGCAATTTAAAAAGCAACTAGGTAGGTCAAAAAGACAAAACCCAGAGAAGCTTAATCTAAAATAATGCTAATACCAGATGTATCTAATACATTTTTTTGCTTTTTGCAAATTTCTAGCCATTAACCTGAAGAAGGCAGAGTGAGTAAAATGTGATACCGGTAATTTGTTTTTTACCGAGTCATATATGAATGGCAAAGACAATTTAAAGTCTGACCTATAATAAATGTATTTCAAGGCAAGGATTTTACCTGATAAAGCTAACTTCAGAGATCTGTAAGAATATTTTTTAACCTGAATCACAAAATTCAATTAGAAAGAACTATCTTATTTAGAAACACAGAATACTTTTTCAGAAATGGACAAACAGTTGTATAAAGTTCAGTTAGTGATCTCATAAAAAAAAGTGAAAATTCTTTGCTGCTGGACAACTTTTTAAAACTATTTCTCCCATTTAGTTATGCTTACTCTGTAATTCCTCATCTTCTGCAAATGTTGGATTATCCATCAGATATTGTTGGGCTTCAGACCAAGTAGTAGAGTATGTTACATTAGCCATGTTGTCTAGTATGTTTTTTAAGGCTTCCCAATTTCTCTTTCGCAACTGCTTTGCTTGCTCCTAAATCAAAAGTATAAATACATGTTTTAAAGTTCAAAGACAGTATAGTATTTGAACTGTAAATTAGTAAAGGGTTCATTACTTTCTAACTAATGACCAAATTTCAGATGTTACTCATTTACTTGAAATACCAACATTTACCTTTCTGGTACTCTTGCCTAAATGCTTGGCTTGGTACCTACCTTCAACATTTTTACCTCTCTTCTAAAACAACAATCTGGAAAACATGCCTCTCCCTTTCCATCCTAATAAATGTCTCTTCCTACAACTATGCACTATAGACTCCACGTAAAACTGAAGTTACTGCAGACAAATCACACAATGAAAAAGTGCTAAGGTCTTCAACCACTTCCAGCTATGTTCAAATTTTTGTTAATAATACATTTCAATAAGTCTCTTAAGGACTGGATAATATACAACTGAGTGCCAAATAAGTCATGAGCAAAAGAGGTGTTTTAGGGATGACAGGAAAGCTCAGAGGTTGAGCGCTTGCCTCACAATCATGAGGTTTGGGGTTCGATTCCTGATCCTGGCCCCTGAAAACCGCATAGGTGGTCCCTGCAATACTATAGGCAGTGCAACTGGTAACCACTACGATGGCATGGTAGAGAAGGATCCTGCCACACATTCACCTGTGTGGAACGAAACCATGTCACAACTAATGATGTACAACTATGAAGATGGCTCTGTACCTTTCCCCCCTTCTCTCTGTCTCTCACCTTCTGTAAAACAATAAAAAAATAAATCTAAAAAAAATAGTTTTAAAACACTATCTTAACAAGTACATTTTAGTGGAAACCATTACATATTACTGCCCTGCTTATAAAAGAATCACAAATAAATAAATGCATAATAAAAAATACACTGAGTGTTTTTTAAACCATTTAGCTAAAAAAAAGTGATGTTTCAAAGTAGGAGTAAGATAGCCAATTAATGACAACTCAAGTAAAGGATAAATCTGTACCTAGTAGGTCCACATCAGTGATTATTATAGGAGCTATTTATTTTTAAATTTAACTCCTAATAAACAGATATGCTGCTCCACATAAACTGGATAAATAACAAAAATGAACATGCTTTAAAGTAACTCCTAATAAAAATAAGCATCTTGTTTCATCTATAAATACCAATAACGAAGAGTCAATACCTTTTCTTTTTTTGAAAGAAAGAATAAAACATCTTCATAAATTTCAAGACGATCTCGTTCTGATATTGCATTCCAGACTTCCATCTCTCCAAACATTTGCTCTGCTTTTCTATTTGTTAAAAAAAAATTAGATGATGCTTTATATTAGACAAAAATTAATTTTAAAATCACCAAATGAATACTCTTTTCCACTCTAAGTGTATGATTGTATTATAAAGGAAAACTTGCAGATAATTAAGAAAAAGAATGAAATCACTTTGGCCTCCACTTTTCCTTATAGAGGGGGTTCATACTAGTTGAGCAATGTCTGATAATTAAGACTATCTCTATTTCTAAGGGTAGTTAAAGACACTACCAAAATGCCCATGGAACTAAATTACAGACTTCAAAAAGTTGTCAGAAATTTAACTAACACATAAAATAGGAATATTTAAGGAAATAGTCTTTCACGAAAGCTTTTCTGGAAGAGTGAGGAAACTAAGGAAGCACATAGCAAAAGTGAACTAAATAGCTACACTGTATAAATGTTAATACTGTATGATACACTATTTTAAATAATAAAGTACTCTAAAATCAAGAATGCTATATAAATTCAAGTTTTCAGAATGCTATGCTAAATAGCCTATTTTCACCCACAAACACCAAAATTTACACTTATGAATATATGAAGTAGAAAGGAGTCAAGCTTTGATTATTAAATTCTTTGTTCCCTTTTATTCTAGTCCCTAGTTAATAACTCAATGAGTCTATAAGTTAAACTCCACATTTAACTACTGATTTATAAGGTATACACCTAATGAAGCTGCCATATTCACAACCATCTACTTTTATTTAATAAGCATCTACTTTGGGTTACTACACTTGACAGAAAGTCTGACAAATAGTGCAATAAACATAATACGCCACACATCACTTAAAATCTTACTTGTATCTGGTTGTGGAAGTCATTTTCTCATGATTTTCAAGAAAACGCTGAAAGGATTCTTTAGCCTCTTTGTATTTTGATCTTGCTTCTTCCTTTTCTTCTTTCTCTGTCTGGACTTTATAAGCATTAAAAGCCTGCTTTTTTTCACTCAACTTTGCTAAAGCACTAAATAACAGAAAAATAAAAGAAGGTTAAAGGAAGGCAGAATGATCAAATGATAGTAATTAAAAAAAAAACAATTGATTTCAATCAAAAATTAAGAAAATTTCAGTCAGATATTAAAAAAATTATAGACAATTTCTACTTTCAAAATAATCTTAATTTTACCTGTAGCAGGATATTCAAATTGTATGACAAGCCTTTTGGCTTCTTGTGAGTTTTTATCAGGCATAAACAACTTTATTCTTGGTATAAAAAATAACAAAAGACAGTGGAAGTAAAAAGTTATACTATTTTACATAATTTTGAATTTGCTATAATGTTTCTATGCTCAAAGTAAAAAATAAATAAAAGATCCAAGTGTACCTGTATCGTGGATCATTAATGATCATTTTCATAGCTTGTTCCCATGAAGCATTGGATGGTACCCGCTGAAAACCATTTAATGAAAAATTAAAATGTCACACAAATATAGTAAAAGTCATATAAGAGGGAACAAAGTATAATACTCACTGCAAACATCAAGTACTTCCCTTTGCAGGATTTTAAAAAAAGGTCTAAAAAATAATTTCTTATTGAAGCAAGGCAAATCTGAATAATATACCTACAGACTAAAAAGAACACTTAATGTACCTTCATACACAATAGTTTATCAGTTTCACAAAAATGGTCTTAAAAAAATAAACCCCAACATATTTAGACCATTCAGTTAAAACAGTTTATAAAATTAGTACTTCCAATAAAGGCATCACAGCATCGATTACATTAAAGAACATCCTCATTTATCACAAAATTACTATCTGTCATAAAAATCCATAATATAAATACCTTTTCTTTCAATAATTCTTTGAATGCTTGCTTTGCCTCCTCCTTTGTATTCCAAGTATATGTTTTTTTTGCTGGCTGACTTTCCTCCTCTTCTTTTTTGGGAGTAAAACTAGAGAGAAATGTAAGAATATTATTTCTTATTTAAACATTTGCATTATTTAAGAAAATTTAAGTATGATTTAATCAGAAAATCTTAGAATAAAGTCTCCTAAATGAATCCTACACATTTACCTAAACATAAAGAAATAAAGGTCATAATTTTTTCTGGAACAATGTTATTAAGACTCTGCACAAAGGCCAAAATTAACATTTTTTATACTAAAACAGAAGTAACATTACTTTGGGGAATTTATTTAAAATTGTCAAGAATACTTGAAAAAGTTTAGCCAAAAATTAACAGCTGTAAATAGTTAATAGTATAGTAATTAAAATCAACTTATTATGACAACTCAGGCACTATGACTATTTCAGTTGTTAAAAATTATGAAAAACAAATTACTATAGAAAAAATACAGTATGTACAGAAATTTAAAAGAATGTTATTCCAAAAAATCTAAATGTCTATGAGTAGAACACTTAAAACATATGTATATGTAAATAATAAACTAATATTGCCATCATTTAACACGATGGGGTATGTACCTCTATCAATGCAGAAGGCTTCTCATACATATCACATATTTTAAACATACACAAAAAGGGCAGGATATATAAATAAAATGTTAACAATTACTCATTTATCCCTTCAAATATACCATACAGACTTTAATTTTCAAAAATTAATTATAAAGCTAATTTTCACTTTGAGAAATACACACAAGAAAAACAAAAGATTTACACAGAAAGGGTAGAAATGAAAGCAATGTGCTTAAATATTAATATGAGTGATCATGTTAAAATCTTAACATTATGGTTAACATTCCTTTTTGTATGTGGACATCATTAAAGTCAAGAAGCAGAGCCCAAAGTTATTTTTTATAGCTGAATAAAACATAGCTATATGAAATATTACGAGATCACAGTGTATACAGGTACATGCAAATTGTAAATAGATGCCGATATTTGCCTTATTAAAAAAGTTGTACCAATTTAATCTCAATAATTGTTTTCCGACATCCTGCTAAGTGCTATCTTTAAGTGTTATCTTTCTGTCCATTTAATTTTTTCTTGCTTGTTCATTACACTACAACACATTTGCAGTGCTGTGCAAGGCCATATTTGAGACTGAAGCAAAGGAAGAAAATTAGTATTAATCTTCATGTACAAAATTTTTTTAGATTTTGTTTTTGAGAGCAGGTGGGTGGAGGGGGCGGGAGGAAGAGCCCAGAGCAGTCTCCATAGTTGTACATCTTTAGCTGTGACATGGTTTCATTTCACACAGGTGGATGTGGGGCTGTGCACGGCAGGAACTGAACCTCCGCTGAAGTGCCATCCCAGCGGTTACAAGTTGTACCACAGTTCAGCATATGGGTTTGCACAGGTCAGGGCCAGGAATCAAATCCCAGACCTCACAATTATGAGGTAAGCGTTCAATTGCTGAGGTATCACAGCATCCCTTTATTTAAAATTTTGGCATCATAGACTTTTTGCAATGATTTTGTTTTAAATATTACACCACAGTAGGATATATCTTGATTACTGAAGTTTTTGGTACCTCTTTAAATTTGTGCCTTCACCCTACCCCCTTGGTCTGATCCCTAATCCACTTCTGTGGATTAGATTTACAACAATTTGATAGCATAACCTCACAAAATTTAGCCTCTAAAGTGATCTATTACCTAAATACTTATGTTTTGATTCTCAAGATGTTAACACTTATTGGCCACTGACTAAACTGGCAATTTGTCTGGTACCGATTTGCAGAAGACAGGCTACTAAACTTACTCAGTTACAGTTTCCTGCTTTGATGTTTCTTCTCCAGCATTACTGGACACTTCAACACTTTGATCCTGAACAGCAGGGGTACCAGTAAGTTGTGCTTGTTCTTCAGTTGAAATTGTTACTGTGTTTTCATTGTCGACAACAGTAGCAACAATTGAAGTAACTTCAGGCTCAGGAACGACAGGAACAGTTCCACCCACAGTGTTGGAAGCAGAGGTGGAAGCACTGGCATTGGCTGCAGCAGCAGCAGCTGCGGCTGCGGCAGCTGCGGCAACAACAGCAGCTGCTGCTTCTGCAGCAGCCATGGTGCTCATTGTGGTTGGAATTTCTGTTGTAGGAATGGGGGCTGTTGATGCTGTGGCGCACTCTTCTTGCTTACTGTATATTTAAAAAAGAAAACTGGTCATTTACTTACCAATAATCACAAACCCAAATAAAGCTAGTTTTCAATTATATAATCAAATGAATAACAAATTCTTAAAAGGAAAAAAAAAAGGCAATGCTGCCAAACTATTAAGCTATTTAAAAAAAATTCAAATCAGAGAAAGAAAACGGATTACTTTGATTTAGTATACCAAGCATTCGTGATAATGTTGATAATATATGATAGGCACTCAGGCAATATGGTGCATTTCCAAAAGTCTAATAAGTGTTTTCATTTACAAAATGCCCTATTATCAGATTGCATTATGTCAGAAATTTGACCTACCAGTATATCATAAATTTCTAAAAAAATTTAAAATTTTATTTACCCATGAAAGAAAAACCTGAATAATGAAAGAGACATATGGATATAATACTCAATTCATTCACATATAACTCATACCAAATTTTAGACTTTACTATAAAACAATCTTAATTGGTAAATGATGTAGCCGAAATTCAAATAATCACTGTAAGCGTCACTTGTGTATCTTGAGTAAATATCCCTTTTCCTTACTGCCCCCAAATCCTCCAAAGACACCAAACCATCAGACCTAACATGTTAAATACTGTTTATAGAGTTAAAACAAGAGTATTAAATGAGATATCAAATTTGTAAATAGGTATAGATGTCTAAAATTGCTTACCTGCTTTCTTCAGCTTTGATCATTGCTATTAAAGAGAAAAATGAAGTTACACACTACAGTTTTTAAATGCAAGCACTGAAAACAAACTCTAAAAGGAGATAAAGTTTCATACAATAAGACTTATCCAAAAAGAAAAGAAGGAAATCAGTATTTTATAGAGCAAAGGCTTGTTAATAGAGCAAAATTCCAGAGCAGCCTTTAAATAATGAAGACAAATTGTTTTTAAAAAAGGAAAGCTGCTCCTTATACTGCTGCTTTCCCCAAAATTGCTAGTTACTGCAAAAATTCCCTGAAAGTATCTGCATAATTTTAGATTAAAGTAGTATTTTCTCCAGAGATAAATTATTTTTTAAGTCATTAAATTCAAAACAGGATCAAATACATATTTTGAAATTCCAGCACCAATATACTAGCATTGACAGGCAGGTAGTTACACACGCCAACTATTTGTAATAGGGTTATATCAGAAATGAGCTTGATGTTCCTTTATAGGAATAAACTGGGAATCTACCTATCTACAGTATTATTAGCCAATGCTGGTGTAGAAATTTACATTGAGCTTTAAAGATGTGCACTCAGTATTTTAGCTTTCATTGTAGTTAAAAAGTATTAGGAGTTAACAAAAATATCTTACTAAGCAACATTAGAGAATGATGGGCTCCATGTGAGTGAGTAATACAAGCTTAACTCTATTGAAGTAATTTAAAAACTAATCATTTTAAAAAATCTTTAGGATGGCTGATAAAACACCCTAAAGGGGTTTATCATTACTACTATAACATATTTTTCGGATACAAATAATGATCTAAGATATAATGATTACCTAAGCTAAAGAGGTGACACAGGGAAAAGGTAAAGAGACTTAAGGCAATAGTATCTTTAAGAACCTTTTCTCTTTCCTGTCAGATGTCATTCCACTGCAGACTACTTTATTAGCCCCATTCTCGTACAATCTGTTACTTTTGACCTGATATAGTTTGACAAGAGGTTCTATTACAAGTGAAAGTAAAAGAAGTAAATTCTCAATGCTTACTCATAACATCTGCTATCTTAAGTCCTAGGTTTCATATTTGGTAGTATTTCTAGATTTTAAAGGGGTATTCTGACTAATTGAGAATATTTAAAATTCCTCCTTTTTTTAAGTGAGGCATGATTTTTTGCTTACCTTAGGTCTCCCATAATGAACATAAAGGCAATTTTACAATGCTGTGCTAGTATAAAAATCAGCATTAACTATATAGTCTCAATAAAATACAAAGTGGTAAGGATTCAAGGTTCTCTGCAATCTGCTAAATGGGAAATCACATTCCATGTATGCACCAACACTCACAGCTGTACTTAGAAATATTATACATGATGTCCTTGTTCAATTTGCAATGGTAAATAAAAAATCAAAATACAACTTTAAAAGCTACAAGCTCATTTACAATATAACCCTTAAATAAAAGGAACTCTTTGAATTAGAGATTACTCACTGCAGATTTTATCCAATCATGGTTAGTGAACATTAGTGACATATTCTATAAATGTTAAATAATGACAGAAAATGAATTATCAAAGCAGCTCACCATGCAGGTTTGATTTTGTAATAAGACTTCCAGCAACAATGGTATTCTGGTATCCTAGTTTCAGTGGAATCAAATCAAATAAAAATCTATTTAAAATCTATAGAACTGAGATCTAGAGCAACAAGAAATTAAGAGCCCATAAAACTGTTACACCATTTAAAACATTCTAATGATTTAATTAAAAAAAAAAGGCCTCTGTTTGAACAATCCTATTTACTAAGAATTGTTTCAATGTGAATGACATATACATGTAAAAAATTAACATTAAGAAATGTTTTTTTCTGTTTTACCTTCAAGATCCTCAAGTTCTTTAGGTTTGGCCCAGCGGGATTCTTTTGTTTGAGAATTATAATAATAAGGCTTTCCAGAGTCAGATTTGTACTCTTTCCAGGGGCATTTAGATAAAAGTTGCTAAAGGAAAATAAAAACTTTCAGTTAATACTAATACATATACTTAGCACACTGATCACTCACATCACTGTTTCCATTTGATAATATCAACCTATACACTTCTAAAACTTGTGAGATAAGAGGGCTATCTGAAAAGTATCCAGCCATGTAATATGAAAAATAGTGGCATTTATGGTTGGATTTTTTTCAGACAGTCCTCATATAAGCTATCACTTACAACATCCTTAAAATTGGTATTGAGATTTGAATATATTATTTAATCTTTAAAGTACTGTAAAAGTTGTTATTCCAAATTTACACTGTTGCTTAGAGAAAGTAACTTCTCTAAGCTTATATGCCTATAACACATTTGCTTTGGAGCATTTGCAGCTGAGTATGATGCTGAGACTGGGTTGATTTCATGGCATTTGGCTAAGTTACACTGGGTGCCAGAAAACCTGTTATAACCTTTCTTTTTTTAAACATTTACATAATTTCCTCTTTTTTTTAAAGATTTTTAAAAATTTTATTGTTTTTTGACAGAGAGAGAGACAGAGAGATACAGAGAGAAGGGAGAGGGCTCAGAGCAGTCTCCATAGTTGACAGAATTACTTTTCCATATAGTTTCACTCCGCAGGTGGGAACAAGGCTGCTCAGGGCAGGAACTGGGCCGGGAGCTTCCCACATAGGCTCCGGAAAGAACTGAACTGGGGGCACACCCCAGTTCAACACATGGGTCTACATGGGCAGGGGGCAGGATTTGATCCTTGGACTCCAGGGCTGCAAAGCGAGCACGTAACCCGCTGAGCCATCCCAGCTTCCCCCTGTTATAACTTTTTAGTCAACTGATAGTTTTAAAAAAAAAGTTTGAGGAAAATGGTAGATTACTTTGCTGTTTAATAATTTATATTTTTCAACTTGCAATTATCAGTGCTTCTCAATGCATACATGAGTAATCCAAAGTGAATGTGTTATGGGGCAGAGGTAAGATTCAAAATAAGGTCTGAATTTTCAAATCCTATGTACTCTTGCCATTTATACCCCATCACAGGTAAAAATTACCATCCATATTTCACAAACAGACTTCTCAAATACTAATACAAGTAGAAAAATCATAAAATTGGGGGAAAAGCAAAATCTGGTTTAGTCATGCTTAGATTTCGGCTTCATAATAACTTATTGCAAACCTATGTGAATTACTTTATAAGGAAATAGTAAGTATCATATGCTTAAAACCTAATATATAAAAATGGTAAGGGGGCCATAAAAATGCTATTGAAAACTCATATCCAGTGTCTTGGGCAAATTGATAATTATCAGTAACTATGTTAGCATTGGGATAAATAAAAACTGTAATATCTACCAATTTCTCCTTTCAAGTATTACAGTACGTATTAGTATGGTGGCTGAAAATATGCAAGTTAAGGGGAGAAAAGAGAAGATATGAAGGAAAAACCTTAACTATAGCTTGAAATAAATGTCAGACCAACTTTTACTTAGGACTCCAGAGTTAAGGGGAGAAAAGAGAAGATGTGAAGGAAAAACCTTAACTATAGCTTGAAATAAATGCCAGACCAACTTTTACTTAGGACTCCAGAGTTTCTCACATGCAATAATGTTTACTCATCTTTATCTATATGTTTTGAATGGTAAAACTTTCAACATAAAATGAAAAATACTTCTGGGAAGGCATTTTCAAAGAGACAGGCAATTTCCCACTCTAAGAGAAGGATTTGTGTTTGTAATTTAATTTCACGTCCATTAACTTAACCCCATTTGAAAATTTTAAGAACTTGGTAAAAGAAATCATGACATCACCCAGCTTTGCTATAGAGAAAAACAATTTGAAACGTGAATTTAAGAAATAAAGGGCAGTCAGAGATACTCTTTTTTCTTTCGATTTACTTTGGGGTTCCTGAGTGGAGGCAAAATCAGTAAATAAAATTGGTTTGTTCAAAAAAGGGAATTAATTTTATTTGTCATTTTGCCTACTGGTATGAGTTTATTAACCCTTTTTTCCTCCGAATGCCTTTCTGAGTTATAAGCAGTACTATTTGGATAGCCAACAATCATGAAATCCAAATAAGATCCAATCTACCACATAATCCCTAATTTCCAGCCCTAACACTTTTTACCTCAGCAGGTGTTTTAAGATCATCTGGTTTCTCCCAAGTGGACTGTTTTGTTTCAGTATTATAGTAGTAAGTCCTTCCATCAGGTGATTTATGTTCAGTCCACATTGACTTCTAAAGAAAAAAAATTACAAAAACACTTCAATTCATTAACAGTGCCACTGTTACTAGTTTCAAAACACTGTATGAAGAAATCAAAAGTATAAAATGGGCACACTTGACAGTTCAAGTCACTTAGAATAAAGCAAGCAGGGAGATAACTGAAAATTAGATTGTAAAAGTACTTAAAAAGCAGCATGGATCAATTCAGGTTTTAGGGTCTCTCTCTCTCTACAAAGTCTCAGAATTGTAAGGCTATGACTGTTTTCCTAGGAAGAGTAATTTTGTAATATACATCCGTAAGATAATCTTTCAACAACACAAATCTATGCTGTGTGGATAAAAGACTATAAACTAGATGCTAACGTAGTATAGGTGCGTTGATCATGACCTTAACAACTCAAATGCAAAGAGTATTTACTTCAATTTAGACAAAGTTCTAAACTAACATGCTGTAATGAGATAGCTATCAAAATTAGAAAGGATGGCCTTTGGATGACAATCAGAATTTAATAACCAACAAGAAGACATTTAACAGGGATTAAAAAATATGAATCCAAATGCCTCAACACAAGATGGGTGAGATAAAATTCATACATTCTATGTCAAGCTTGACATAGAATATAAATCCACTATTCAGGTCCAAAAGAATTACTAAGGATCTACGAAAAGTTCCTAGTAAAACCTCTAAGGACCACATTTTACACCCCAAAATACTGTTTCAAATTTGATGTATTCAGGGACAGTCTAATCATCAATAAGAGTATATAAATTCCCAATCAACTACTGAATATTAATCTCTAGTTAATTGATGCTTCACATCAACTATTAGTTAATTCTTTTAATAACCTGATGAGGTAGGTACTATTTATTATTCCTACTTTATAGAAAATGGAGCATAAGAAAGTAAAGTAACATGTCTAGCTAGTGAGTTCATTACAACATTGTTCTGGCCCAAATTAAGTATGCCTTTAGTATTAGAATGCTTTAAAAAATATCAAATGTGTCTAGTTTTATGTTTAAAATATTGATTTCTTAATGTTGGGTTAGAAAAGTCGAGGTCATTTTATACATGAGGGCGTCTTATACACACAGAAAAATACGGTATTCCCAGATAAAAACAGTTTTGTCTTTTGAGTGTATTTTGGGTATGTATTTATATATTTTTTTTTGGAAGGGGGACAGGGGAACTCATATGCTAATATCTGAAAACAGCTAAGGAAATAATGAAAAAAAAACCCATGATATCTTCCCTTACTAAATATCAAAGCTACAGCAATCATAAAAATGTGTAACATTGGATTAGAAACAGACAAATGGAAATAGTGGAAAAGAAAACCTACAAATAAATGCCAAAATATGAGATTATATAAAAAGGTATTTCAATTAATTAAGAAAAAAAGGTTGGTACACAATGAACACAACTAAAATAATAACAGCTGTGGTTTCATTAAGGCGGAAAAATTAAAAGGAAATTTATGTTCTTCTTTTTAACTTATGTCTGCTTCATTTTCCTCCGAGTGAGCCCACATTATTTAAAAAGCAAGAAAAACATGAGACTATCAGTAGTCAAAAATAAAAGCAGGCACTTATAATGGAAGAATACCAAATGAATATTTCATAACCATTTGACTTTTAAAGCAAAAGATAGATATAAGAAAGTTTAAAATATTTATATACAGATAACAATTAAAAGTCTTCCCTTCAAATTTAAAATATTTACGTATCTGCAATCAATTCACAGCTTTCTTCATTTCCTCAACCATGATATGAGAATAACTACCACATCAGGACTGTTTTTTTGACTACAAAGAGATTCTGTATATAAACTCTTACCACTGATCTTTGAATAAAACAAATAAACAAAAAACCTTGAGAATGGGGCTATTAAAAAGAAGCATAAAATAGCCATCTTTAAGTGAAGACTTGTGCTTATTTTTCCAAAACACCATAAAAATATATAACAGAATACAGACACAGAAACATTAGCAAGAAGAACTAGAACATACTATCTTAAAAGAAAAAAATTGTGGCACAGCAATTTTGAAGATTCCATTTGTCTTTCTGACACTGTGTTAAGGAAGGTACAAGCAAAAAATATACTTTAAACTACTATGTATTAGGAAAAGTCTACATTAGGTTTACAGTAATAAACAAGGGTATATAAATTTCTGTATGTAAAAGAGTACCTTCTAATGTAACAGTTCACTGAAAATTATCAGGCTAATTATAGTACACATACAAGTTCTGTTATCCTTCTAATTGTGGTGGGTAGAATTCAAATCCTTGTGAAAACTGATATATTTCCAACTCCCATTTCACTCATTAAGTCACATCAAAATTAAATTTTTTAAATAAATGACAAATTTTCAACATTGGGTACAAAAAAGAAAGGAAACAGGTTCAAATTAATAGATACTATTTAACACAAAAATAAGAATCATTATAGTAGGCTAAAGAAATATAATAAAATATATGCCAGAGGTACTTACCGCACCAGATGTACCTAAAAAAAAAACAACAAAAAATAGTATTTACAATGTGATACCTCATGCTGAGTTAACAGCTTAAAAGTATTTATTAATAGTATTTCTTCCACTTCATCCCGTCAGCCTAAATATTCTAAGATTGTCCCATGTGATCCACGTGCTTGTTCTTTCCCAAAAAATAAATACCTACAGTGCAATCATTTTAGAATCAAGCGGCACTCTGAAGTTTCAATCTGCAAATTCACTTGGAGCTAGTCTGAGATGTATTCAGACATTTGCCTTTTCTTGTCTTCTTGCTATTATAGATGTCTATCTTGACTAATTCCTCTTTCTCTGCTACATATTTTATTACTAAAGTAGAGAAATGTCTGTAACCTCTGATCCCATGCTTTAGATTTCTGGCAACTTCAACTATTTAGGTTTTAAGACTTGTGCTGTACAATACAGTATCTATGTTAAAATTTAAATTAAGACTAAATAAAATATAAAAACTGCATTTCTCCTTTGCACTTGCCAAAATTCAAGCACTCAATAATTACATGTGGCTAATGGCTACTATATTCAAGGACACAAATTACAGTACATTTCCATCATTGCAGAATATTCTCTTAATATTGTCCTAAACTACTACCAAAAACTCCTTAAGGCAAAAGAGGAAATACACATCCGTCAACAAAGTTCACATAAACAATTTTTTTTTATTTTAATTTTTTAATTTAATTTAATTTTTGACAGAAAGAGAGAGAGACAGAGACATAGAGAGAACTGAACTGTGGGAACTCCCCAGTTCAGCATGTGGGTCCGCCTGGGCCGGAGCTGGGATGTGATCCTCGGTCCTTCAAAGTGAGCACTTAACCTGGTGAGCCATCCCGGCTTTCCCATAAATAATTTTTAACTTTAGAAATTGTACCAAAACTACATGTAAAAAAGGAAACAAGGATGGTATGTAAAAAAAAAACCAAAGATGTGTATGTGTGTGCGTTTGTGTGTACTGAGAGGAATCAAAAGAAGCTACTATGGACAAAGTATTTAGAAAGTAATTAAAAAGAAATGGTAAGGTAATTTTCCAGGATTATTAGTGTAGTAATCAGCTCTAGATAGATAAATAAGCTAAAATATTATTCTAGGTATTTCATGACATCATTTCAGTTTAAATAATGGTATTTATGAAACATCTTAAAAACACCAATTATGTCCCCTATAAGCCTACAGCATCCATTCCCAAGTGGTGGTATGTGTACCTCTGGGGGTACATGCTGGGCTGTTCAGGGGTCTGCGAAATATAAGCAGTAACAACATTTAACTGTGTTACGAATATTGTAAAATTAAATCTGTGATTTGTTACTGTTAGTGCTGTAATTGTTCATTCCTAACTTATTACCTCATTTCCCACTATTTTACATTAAGATAGGCAGTGAACAAAGGTGTCAGTATTTAAAAACAGCTGTCTTAAAAACAAGGGGTCCAATTTATAGAAATGGGTTTAAAGTAGTACCGGTACACAAGTGGAAAAAGGTTGGGAACTACTGGCCTACAGAAAAGCACATAGTGCATTTTAAACAAGCTATGACCCATAATGTTGAAAAAAAAATGTTTTTACATAATCCCAGATTAAGCTTAGCATCTGGAATACTAATTTGTGTGGAACATTATATACTCATGGATAATTGAGGTATTCCTATTATATAGTCACACTAGTGAAAACAAACACTTACTGATAACTGACATGGAAAAGTAAAAAATCACGACAGAGCTTACACACCCCAATGACTACAGGACCAAGGAGATAACAGAAAAATGACTGAGAAGTAATCTAGAAAGGCAACAAGAATACTTGCTCCATATCTGTCTAAAATATGGATGTGCAACTCCAATTTCTTTGATGTTTGCTGAGTGTAAACATGAACTTAACCAATTTTTCATCTTTTTTAATTTTTAAAACTTTATTTTGAATTACCATTGACAAACAGTATTTTATTAGTTTCAGGTGTAAAAAAAACATGGTGAGTAAACATTTGTATACCTCACAAGGTGGTCACCTTCGAAAGTACATTACCCATCTGACACTGTACATAATTACAACATTATTGACTATATTCCCTATGCCGTATTTTATATCCCCATTATTATTTCCAATTACAGTTGACATTCAATATTGTATTAGTTTCAGGTGTACAACATAGTGTCAACCGTGTTTCATGCAAATATTCTCTAAGTACCTACTGTATTGACAAGGACCATTACAAACAATGAATCTTTAGTTCATCCAATTTTTCATGACATACCCTTTGTATAAAAAGATAAATTCAAATTTTATGTAAAGCCTACAGATTTTCAATGTTAGCATTAAAATTTAAATGTTAGACTTTAAATTTTAACTATAAAATTTAAAAACATTATGTAGGCCTGTGTATCTATAGACCAAATCTGGTCCCAGAACTCCCAATCTAAAACTATAATTTCTGGGGATGCCAGGATAGTTCTATAGCTGGCGTGCTTGCCTTGTAAGAGCGAGGTGCAGGGACTGAACACCAACTTGGGTCTGTGCAAACCCGCATGATGAACTGTAGCACAACTGATAACTCCAGAGCCCTGCGGTGAGGGTTAGGCCCCCACCGCAATGATGTACAACTATGGAGACTGCTCTGGGCCCTCCCCTTTTATCTCTTTCTCTTACCTTCTATCAAACAATAAACTAAAAAAAACCTATTTTAATTTCTTATAAATTCAATTATGAATGCTATCCCAATTTTCCTCTGCTTAAAAAGAAAGGCAATAGATAAAAATCAGGAGCTGCCCAAGAGACACTGCTTTTATTCTCATTAGAATATGGTTGCTACTATTCAAAGAAAGTCTAATAAACACCACCTTAAATAGCATACATACCTGCTGCTACATCCATATTATTTACTCCTGGCTATAAGAAGAAAAATAAAATTAGTAATGTTCACCTTGTTTAAACTATGTATTATATAAGTTCTTCATAAAGCACAATCAGTCCCCTCTACATATTAAATCTCAAGCCACTGACTCAAAGATTTTTAGTAAGTTTTAGTGGTCTCAATTCCCTGAGCTTGCTAGAAATGATAAAAAAAAAAAATAACCAGGAGCTACTGAAGCACTTTTAAGTGTTATATTTATATGATCATTAATTATATACAGATAGATCTACAACCTTTTATTCACAATTCCAAAATCCAAAGAGTTCTGAAAACCAAGTTTTTTCAAGTTTGGCACCAAAACTCATTATGGTGACTAAACCTGCCCAGAATGACATGAGCCCTTCATAATCTTTATTTATCCCACTTTAGAGGAAATATCTGTAAGTTTTGCTATAGAAATATTGTGCTAAAAATTATAGGGCTCTGCCCAAGATCCCACAGGAAATTTTTATATACAGTATTTGTAATGTATTACTCTAAATATTAAAAAAAGATTTGGAATGTATCTAGTCCTGGAGATTTTGGATAAGACATTACAAATTTATCACCCCATGGGAGTATGTCACATCTGTTCATTACAACTTCTAAGCTATCACATTGTACAAATTTGAATATCATAATGACTTTTATGTTCCTATACTACCCAATAAAAGTGATAAGGCTGTTCAAGGATTTTCTAAGCAATGTGCCACAGTTGAAGTCTCAAGAAATAATGGATTTCAAATGCAATCTGATTTCTAAATCTAGGATCTAGTGTTAAAGCATATTATATCAATTTTTAATGAGTATTCAGTAAAGCAAATGTCTATTCTTTTAAGATTAGAATGCTAGAAGACCAACAAAATATTTCTGGTTGACAAATTATTCTTTTAGTATCCTAGTCTTGTTTAATATAAATTTAATAAGTAAGGATGTTCACATATAAGTATAGGGAAAAATGTAAATGACTATCATTGAAGATATTAAACACAGAAGTCCACTGTAATTCCTATCTTACATTACAGTATTCCCAAGGCACTTAAAAAGCTATCATGATTACATATAAAATACATACATGTTATTTCATATATGAAAGTAACCAAAACATCACAGAAAATAGATAGTTTCATAAGATTACCGGTAAGGCAGGCTGCATGGAAGCCTGAGACATATGAGACATCATCATTCCAGGCATTACTGAAGACATCATTCCAGGCATCTAGAACAAAGTTAAAAAAAGGTTACTATATATGACCAAAGTACTGACATATTTGAAGATCTGGTTATTAAAACTAGTATATACAACTTAAGATTAAAACCCAGTGAACACTATACTACATGGATAGTATGCTTAGTAAGTGCTTGTTGAATGAATGAAGTAGTTTACAATGATCGATTTTAACACTTACGCCATAATTTATATATACATTCAAAATTTTTAACAAATGAATTCAGAAGTTCAGACAATTTGTAACCTAAATTTAGGAATATTAATTTTCTTTTAATTTTTTAGCTCAACACTCATGTTTTCTCCCTTTTTTGAAGCTAGACAATTTTTCAGTATTTCTCACCTGTGATCTTTAATATCTAAATTAAATAAATTATATAGCATTCTGGTTGTTTTTAAAATTCTCAATTAAGGTGCTTCAAATTCAGTGATTTTAAAGATTTATTATTGTTTTTCACAGAGAGACGAGGGGGCCAAGAGGCCAGGAGGGCAGGCAACTGGCTAGGGGCCTCCCGCATGGGAGGCATGCCCACGTGAGATGGGGGCCTCCCCACATGGAAAGCTTGCCTCAGTGAGCACCGAACTGGGGGTACACCCCAGTTCAGCCCCAGTTCACCGTATGGATCTGCACAGGCCGTGGCAGGGATACCATCCTCGGATCCCAGGCCTGCAAGACAAGTGCTCAACCTGATGAGCCATCCCAGCATCCCTCACATTCAGTGATTTTAAAAAATATATATAAAATACAAACTTATCAAACACAAATCATCTATGCCCTCTCTGGTAAATAAAAACTTAAAACACAGACATGAATATCTGAAGAAAAAATATATTAGTTTGCAAGTTTAATCTAGTATACCAACTGCCATCCAAACCTATTAGTCTTCCCTACTAAGTTTGACCCAATGCTCATCTATATTAGTATAATCTCAAATTATAATTTTGATTTTTATATGAGCAAATCTAAAGAAATTATGGGATGGGATAAAAATTACACAACATAGGTACTTAAATAGTTATCCAACAGTTTAAAATTAAATGAACCATTTCAGAATGAGGAAAAGTCAAAAAGTAATAAGCATATTGGTCAATAGGAACATACAAAGTTTACTAAAGGTAGAAGAGATCACACATTTTATTACTTGTGAAAGTCAAGTCATGAAGCAAAATCAGGCTAAAGTAGCTAATAAGTAGCATTGATGAATTTAAAACATTTTTTTGTTCCTCAAGTCAATAAATTGTTTAAACATTACTAAACAAGAACTTGACAAAACATGTGACTAATATATAGAATACATAATAAAATAGGTAAAAAAGAAAAAAAAGGTACAGAATTTGAAAACTGAAGCACAAACAAGCCACCATCACCCAAGACTAACAGAATTATAGAAATAAATCACACATTAAGGGAAAAAGTTAGGGTCATCAAATAAAAACTAGACTTGTTCCCTTTCCTCCCCACCCCAAGAGTCATGCCCTCACAATTAATTTTGCTTTAGGCTAATAGTAAAGTAGGTTTGAATTCTTTAAGTACTAAGTATCCAATTATGGGGGAACATAATAGGCAACAAAGAGAAATAGCCTGCTATTTAAAATGACTTATTTATAAAATCAAAAGTTAGTAACACATCCAAACACTGGAATTCTAAACTAAACGGAGAAACAGAACTTTGAAAATTCAAGGGAAAAACAAATCAAAGTATATTCTCGTAAGAATTAAAGACATTAAGTGAGGTAAAAATTCCATCATGCTACAGACCATTTCTACAAGGTGACAGTAAAAATAATTGTACAAATCAATGTACTTTCAAATTGAAATATTCTCACTTCATAAGATATACAGGGATCAAATTCCATTTTTTAAAAAAGCATTAAGAATGTTTATATATACAGTTTACTAGACCAGGCCAATGACACAGAAGATAATATCTGAAAATCACTGAAGGACAGAGTTTGACAGAATTCTCTCACTTGTTCTTTCCATATCTCAATTTGCCTTTAGACTAGAACTCACAGTATTGGTTACAGAATGAGTTAATTTCAAATAAAAAGCCAAAATTTCGCTCAGTGTCTCTATAAATTCTGAGGATTGGCAACTAGTTAAGCTTGTTGTATACATATACACTATATAAACAAGTGTTACACATATTTCTATTTATATACTTCTAATGATAAAAGTTAATTATCAAGATGCTCTGAGAATAATCACCAGTGTGAAGGAAAAACAAAACAAAACACCAAACCTTTTAAACCTAGCGAGAACCACAATCTATTTATTCTTAGCATCCCAGTTTGAAAAAGCTTCTAATGTTAGATAAAAGCAAGCATGCTTCATTTATCACTCCAGATATTTTTAAAATTAAAAGGTACAATAATAAAAGCAATTCTATCAATGTAGCAGCTAATTAGTTGTAAAAAATGTAAACAAAATTTGCCCAATTTTATTATATGAAAACAAAAGTGAACAAGTTCACGTAGGCACTTCAAAAGTTATCTCCCCCCCGCCCCCCGGCCCCCATAATTATTTCCTGAAGTATTGATGCTGGAAAGAAATTACACAACCTAACTTATCCTTTGTCTAAATATTAACTCTTAAATTTGGTTGACTTAAAAAAAAAATTCCTGCTGCAAACCTACAGGTGCAGATCATTTAAAATGTTTGATTATTGCATTTTTATTTGGTTCCCTTTAAATGTGCTAAAGTTAAATTTCACAAGATAAGCACTACACTCTACAGATGGTATTAAGTACATTATTTAAATATGATCTTCCATACCACTAACCTTATGAACATATATAAATAAATGCAAAAAATTAATTTTTGAGTGCAAAAAATACATCTTTGAACTAAATATCATTCAACTGGAAATCAATAGAAACACCCCTATTTAAAGCATATATTTAACAACCCAAAGTAAGTGGCAACATTTGAGGACACCCATTTAACTTTTTACTTCCTGTTCCTCCAGAGACATATAAAATATCAAGTAATTTTCTGTATAAGAAACATTTAGAAAAAAAAAGAAAAATATTTGCACTATTATCACATGAAATAGATTATACCATTTAATAAGTCAGTTGCCATTATTTAGAATAATGTAGTTTGCTATAATAAATTCTCTCAACCTGAATAGTTTAGAATTGCTATAGTCCAATTGATCCCTGAACACAGTGGGTTAAGAGGTGCTGAATTCATGGATGTCAAAAAATCCATGTGTAACTTTTGATTCCTTCAAAACATCTACTAATAGCCTACTGTTGACTAGGAGCCTTAACAATAACAAACAGTTTATGAACACAAATTTCATGTTTTATATGTATTTACACTGATTTCTTATAAAAAGGTAAGCTAGAGAATAGAAAAAGTTAATTTTATAAAAATCATTACGTACATTTACAGTAGTACTTAATAAAAAAAATAAGTGGACCCATGCAGCCCTAATCTGTGTTGCTCAAGGGTCAACTATATAAATTTTCCCCACGGATTCCAAGGAGATTAGCTTAGTGACATATCTTATACTGCTATACAAGGAAGCAACCTAGTCTAGCTATTAAGTACACTTGAGTCAGAATGCCAGAATTTTTACTCCAACTTGGCCATGTACTAGTTGTGTGATTTGGGCTAATTACTTAACATACCTGGGCCTCAATTTCTTCATTTATAACAGAGAAAAACAATACTCATCTGAAAAGATTGTTGTAGGGATAAAACGGGGTAAAACATGGAGGATAAAATGGGATAATACATGGAAGGCACTTAGAACAATGCTCAATAAATGATAGCTGTTTTATTACCAGTGCTCTCCTTCAACTCTTATGAGAGTTATTTCTTTTTAAAGATTTATTTATTGTTTTTGACAGAGAGAGAGACAGAGAGAAGGGGGAGGGCCCAGAACAGTCTCCATAGTTGCACATGGTCGGTTTTTCCAGTTTCATTTCACAGGTGAGTTTGGGGCTGCACAGGGCAGGAACTGGGCCGGGGTCTCGCCCCGGTGAGAACTGAACTGGGGGCACGCCCCAATTCAGTATATGGGTCAGCACGGCCAGGGCCGGGATTCAATCCTCGGTCCCTGGGGCTGCAAAGTGAGCACCTAACCCACTGAGCCATCCCGGCTTCCCCAAGAGAGTTATTTCTTATGTTGTCCCTTGTCTCATTTATTTCCCATCTATCTGTTAGGCACTTTGGTTCTTTAAAGGCATCCAGTAAATATTGTAAACCATTATCTTCAGTACGAATCAACACATGTAACAAAAAATTAATCCAGATTAAACCAGTTTAATTATTGCTCTGAAATGTCACTGTACAATTCACTTAATTCTTTGGATCTTAGTATTCCCATTTCTAAATTGGGCATCCATCTAGCCAACACACTTTCTGAGTCAGGAGAATCAAATTCACAAGGATATACGAATCTCTCAAAGTTACATATATAAACATAGTGATATAATTCTACCAGATTAGGTATCACAATCCCATTCCCTGATGCCTTAAAAATAAACAAATAAACCTATGTAAAAAAGGGCAATAGTTTAAATTAGTGATATGTAGCCCATTGTCTTTCTAAAGCCCAAACTAACTTCTTAAATGAGGGTAGAGAATATATAGACAAAACCAATGGGCATGGATGACACAAAAATTTATAAACAGAGTGGAAAGAAAATGAATTGCACCATTTTAAAAAAGTTCTAACCACACTGGTGATACAAATTGTAGTGGCTCACTTAAGCCATATAGAAATAAAAGACTTCAAAACTTACTCTAAAAAGTCATCTAAACCTTTCTTTGGGCACAAGTATAGAAGGACAAGACTACTTCTATCCTTTTCTTAAAAGTCTTCTAAACTAGATTCAGTATTATGTTTAGCTAAATCATAACACATCTGTCTATATGATACTTAATTTTTAGTTCTTCTCAATTGTGGGCATCTTTAGGAAATAGGACATGTCTCTATGTAGTGTAACTGGTGCAGAGGCTAGTTACAGAAACTCAAATACTGTAGTAGTAACTTTACAACTAGTCCCTATTTCTGTATAAGACAGGGTAATTTCCTATTACGTTTAACAAATAGATAATCATAAATACATAATGACCTTGAAGTTACTAAAAAACCATTGTTCAGAGAAGTAACAACTTTCTTGATACCACATGGCCAAAGAAACTATAGCAAGCTTGTTTTCAAAAAGTAACTCAATGCACAGGAATGCTGTGATAGCTCAGCAGGTTGAGGGTTGGGCTTGCTACCATGAGGTCTGGGGCTCTAGTCCTGGACCCAGGACAGTGCTAACCTATATGCTGAGTTGGGTGCAACTGGTCTAACTGCCAGGATGACTCAGTAGCAAAGGTTCTTGCCTTCCATGCGGGAGGTTCCCAGTTTGGTGCCATGCTTGGCCCTACATCCGCCTGCGTAGAATGAAACTGTGTCACAAATAATGATGTGCAACTATGGAGACTGCTCTGGGTCCTCCTCCTTTTTCTCTCTCTCTCTTTCACACAAATAAATCTCAAAACAAACAAGCAAGCAAGCAAACAAAACATAATGCTCATTCATTAATCATAAAGTAATTTAAAAAGTCTTAGCCAAAACAGAACATCAAAACCTAATTAAGATTACATTTGTAATGAGACGCTGGCTTAAAATAAAAACAAAAAAACCTTTGTATGTATATCCCATACCCGTTTACTGGGGTTTTTGCTTATTTACCTAGAGAAATAATAGGTATAAGTTGTGATGGTACACAAAGATTCACCTCCACTAAATTTCCCAAAGTCTAGAAGTATTATGAAAAGCCAAAGCAGCAGTAATAAAATGAGAAAAGTTCAGCTAGGCATCTAAGTAATGGCTGTAAGTTCCTTAAGTGCATGGTATCTCCTTCATTTTTACACCACACTTAAATGTCTATTGACTAATAGACATGAAGGTATGGAAAAAGAGAGTAATGACAACTTCTATGTGACACAAATCTACTCGTTCCTACTAATAAATCTTTGCAACTTGTAATTATTATTTCTCTAAGTAAAAAACAAATAAAAAACCCCAGTACACAGCTATGGGACATACATAAGTACCAAGTCTTTACTATTTACTGATGTACTACTTCTTGATTCAAAGTCATGCGATCAACATTTCTATCAGATCCAATTAAAAAATCAACAGGATAATGCTGTTAAGTGTTATTCCCTTACTTTTTTATCCTACTACTTAATGAATACATATGTTGCACTCTACAAGGTTCAATATTTATGTGTATGATAATGCTAATTTTTTTTTTTTTAAGATTTCTTTTTGCTTGAGAGGTGTGAGACTGTGTCAAAGTGAGTGAGAGAGAGAAAGGGGAGGGGGAGGTAGAGCAGTCTCCATAGTTGTACATTATTAGTTGTGACATGGTTTTCATTCCATACAGGTGGATGTGGGGTTGCACAAGGCAGGAGCCAAACTGGGGGACTCCTGCATGCGAGGCGAGAATTTTCACCACTGAGCAACCCTGGTGGTTACCAGTTGCACAGCAGATCAGCATAATGGCTTGCACGGGCCGGGGCTAGGGTTCAATCCCTGGACCTTGCAGTTGCAAGGCAAGTGCTCAACCTGCTGAGTTATACCGAGATCTCCAATACTAATTTATTTCAATGTTCCCTTTTTCTCTTAAAAGGAAACTAAATTAATAAGCAACTCCAATTCAGCATTTCTCACAAAGTGCTAATTCCATGTAGTGTGCTAGACCAGTGGTGTCCAACCGTTTGGCTTCCCTGGGTCACAATGGAAGAACTGTCTTGGGCCACACATAAAATACACTAACACTAACAATAGCTGATGAGCTAAAAAAAAAAGTTGTGGAAAAAACCTCATGTTTTAAGAATTTGTGTTTGGCCACATTCAGAGCTGTCCTGGGCCACAGGTTAGACATGCCAGTGTTAGACAAAGCAAAATAAACAGGTTATTGGGGTTATCAAACTGGGAAAGTGAGGGAGAAGATGGTCAAATAAGATCCAGAAATACTAGCTAAAAACACTTTTAAAAGAGTCCTGAAAGACTTCTCAGCATCTTTAGAAAATACTATGCCCTGTAATTCTCAAAGAGGGGGAACGGGGTAGAGTTCACTCTTTTAAACTCACATAGTCTTCTTATCTCTCTCCAAATACTCCCCATACATAGAAACTCTTAAAAGTTTTTGAACAGACGAGTTTATATTTAAATGACCTGCTATCTAAAGATAATGAAAATACTTATCTTCTAGTATCGTTAGTAAAAATGATCAAAATTAACTATATAGAGTCCAAAAGTTAGACAAACACATTAGATCAGGTCAATCTGTTTTTTAAAAAGTATAAAACTTGCGTGGGTAATGTAAAAGCATACAGAAAGTTACCTAGATTAAAAAATTATAAGCATATAACCCCCCCCCCCCGCCCCCCAAAAAATGAGTATTTTTAATACTGGCTAATACCCAACTCAAAGGCATGGACTCTGTAAATATCCAAGTTGGAATTCAAAAGCTAGCAACAAATCAATTTGTCAGATAAATCTAAGATAACAATACTTCAAATTTCTTTGGAAAGCCTGTATTCCAAATCATTTTCCCCTAGGGTAAGATAAAAACCTGTGTAAAACTTTAGCTAAAGAGATGATCGTCAATGAAGTAATTCAGATAAAAAAGAAATATATGCCTGTAATTAAGAATAAGTGGGAGTATTTGCTTTATTCACTAAAAATTATTTTTACCTGATTTATCCTCCATTTTTATGAAATGAAAAAGCAACTGTAAAGAGGCAGGGACTAAAACCAAGAGTAAGTGCAACAATGTAAAGGTACACAAGTAATCACTGAAAACAGTTATATGTAACATCCAATGACTGACTTATAGTCTAAGAAAGAATGTTTGTTTCATTCATTCAACAAGTATTTTACTGAGCACCCATGATGTGCCAAGAACTGCGCTCAGCACCTACGAAATTCTTTGAAAGTCCAGAACATAGCCCCTGCCCTCTAAGAGCTTACAATCTATTACTTATTGGGACGACAAAGCAAATAAACCTTAAAACAAGTCAGTAACAAAATGCCAAAATAAGTGTAACAGTAAAGAGTATGGGCAGAGCACACAGTATTTTAATAATTTGAAGGGGAGGTGTATGCTGGGCAAAGTTCTTGTTTGAGGATCTCCTGGAGAAAACAGAACTTGAAATGGCAGAACTTAGGTAAGTAAAGATCATCATGGTACTGAGCG